>OX465592.1:47757029-48061570 GCA_950022655.1 Alentia gelatinosa | reverse complement strand
TTAAAACGGCGGCGATCAAAGCGAATCGACACCCGCACTTAGACACCGCGATCCAGTACGCAACGCGAGCTGCTGGGTGAAGAAACCAGCCCCCCACCAGCCCGCCGAGCAGCTCCGAGCAGCGCCGAGCAACGCCGAACTGCGCCGAGCAGCTCCGAACAGCGCCGAGCAACGCCAAGCAACTCCGAGCAACTCCGAGTTGCTCCGAGTAGCTCCGAGCTGCTCCGAGTAGCTCCGAACAGCGCCGAACTTCTCCGAACAGCACCGAGCAATGCCGAGCAGGTCCGAACAGCTCCGAGTTGCTCCAAACAGTGCCGAGCAACTCTGAATAGCGCCAAACAGTGCCGAGCAACTCTGAATAGCGCCGAGTAGCTCCGAGCAGCCCCGAACAGCTCCGAGCAGGTTTACGAGAGGGAGACCAGGGAACAAAAAATAACAAAACCGGTCAAGTGGGAATTAAAGAGAGGCTTCCGGTTTCATTTTTTTGTGCTTCACGACCTCCCACCACGAATTACCGAGGTAGTTCATCGTTACCCTTTTTTCTGGTTATTTCCTCGCGGGGAAATAAACGGCGATGCGGCCTCCTCCGATGCCCTTCTCAGATCGGCTTTTGTTGGTGGTATTTTTTTTTTTTAATCTTTTGAAGGGAGTCTGGTACCAAGCTGGGGATTCCGCTTGGACACGCACTGCAACGCATCAGGAGGATAGCTATAAAACAGGCCCCAGCCCCAGACATGCCTGCCGCATCATAGGCCTGGACCTGGCCTACACGAGAAAAAATAAAACACGGAAAAAAAGCGGCCCCTCTAAACCGCTGCAGTGAGCTTGAGATGATGGGCAGAGGCTACGTACAAAAAAATGTGACTAAAAAGCCATAAAAAGTACCGTGAAAAAGGGATTAAATAAAAGATAGCCGGCGGCGGTGGCAGTGTGGGACGGGTTCCCATTTACCGGTCAGATGGTGCTTTTAAGGCGGGTATTATTACCTGGATTGATCTGGGGTTTAGGTGCTACTACTGTGACCAAATCTGATTTAAACGTATCTGAATGTGGAAAAAGGCTTGAACGTTCCCGCAGTTTGTGGTGATTGGAGCCCCAGTCAGGGGGAGTTAAAAGACATGTTTAGCCTCATTTACACCAATAAAACGGTGATTTTAATCTCCTTCACAGACCCTCAGCCCCATGCCATGGCCGACAAGAACATATTCTCCAAGTATTCCTGGTCTCTCTGTAGCAGAAAAATCCCCATGTAAAATATTTCCACGCATTTCCTTGACCCCAGCTGACATCTCTGCCGCTGAGAACCGTTCAAAGCCAGAAGTGTATTTTTTTGGGCGAGAGCAGCTGCCTTATTTATGGGACTGTTTCCGTGTGTGTCTCTGTCTGTCTGTCTGTCTGTCTGTCTGTCTGTCTGTCTGTCTGTCTGTCTGTCTGTCTGTCTGTCTGTCTGTCTGTCTGTCTGTCTGTCTGTCTGTCTGTCTGTCTGTCTGTCTGTCTGTCTGTCTGTCTGTCTGTCTGTCTGTCTGTCTGTCTGTCTGTCTGTCTGTCTGTCTGTCTGTCTGTCTGTCTGTCTGTCTGTCTGTCTGTCTGTCTCCCTCCCTCCCTCCCTCCCTCCCTCCCTCCCTCCCTCCCTCCCTCCCTCCCTCCCTCCCTCCCTCCCTCCCTCCCTCCCTCCCTCCCTCCCTCCCTCCCTCCCTCCCTCCCTCCCTCCCTCCCTCCCTCCCTCCCTCCCTCCCTCCCTCCCTCCCTCCCTCCCTCCCTCCCTCCCTCCCTCCCTCCCTCTCTCTCTCCTTCACACACACACGTTATCTATGGGAATGTTTCCGTATGTATATATACGCGTTATCCCGACCAGTGTGAAGGCATGGACGTTGGTGTTTCGTCGACCACGAATATCTGCACACGTATTTGCCATTTTCAGGCCGATCCCTGGGTTCTCATAAAACCCACTGATAACGGGGATAATTGATAGTTTGACGATGTAGGTATGACTCTTCTCTCACTTGATGCCACAACGATTACAGATCAAAATGCCACCAACTGACTGCAGTAAGCCTGATATGACCACATTGTGACATATACATAGTATCATACAGAAGCCCTGTTTGGCTTATAGCAATGTATAGAGTATTGCGGGAGGGTAGATATTATTATTTATTATCCATCGCTCGATCGTTGTTGACGCGATTGATAATATTTAGACTAAGAGATTGATAAAAGGAATATTTCTGGAAGAGACATCATATATCAGACACTGTTGTCATTTATCATTCATTGGCCGTGTAGTCTGTGATGCATTTCTGAAATTATCTTCAGGAATCTTTGACCACTGTGGGTGGTTAGGACTGACCGTTTACTAGGCACACACCTTAGTGCAGTCCCACTAAAGTTGGGAACTTGAGGCACCGCTGCCTGTATCGATTACAAAAAGCTAGAACGGGAAACAGGGTTGTGGTTTGTTTTGAATTCGATCTAAAGGTCACTGTGCGGCTGGGGGGGGGGGGGGGGGGGGGGGGGGCTTGCGATCTTGTACCTCTGGATGTACAGGATCGCAAGCGCGACGTTCCACATAGCTTGCGATCCTGGTTACCACATGTACCTCGGATCGTAAGGTAACATCGATTCTGTGTGGAGACTATCCCGCTTGCGACTGGAGCGCTTGCGATCCTAGGTACATAGGATACGCCCAGTCTCAGACTGGGCGTACCAAATATCAAAAATGTATGATATTTAAAAACGCTTGCGATCTGGGGTAATGCGGTACCTCCAGTCTGAGACTGGGCGTACCCACTATGCCCAGTCTCAGACTGGAGGGAAACTTGCTGTCTCCACTGTGCGTTTTGCCGCGTTGCGATCCTGAAGGTACGCCCAGTCTCACACTAGGCGTACCTATGTACCTAGGATCGCACAGTGGAGACAAGGCTTTACCTCCGGTTCTAAAACATACCCTAGACGTATCTACTAAAACCTAACTCTTGTAACGTTATACACTTCCCTTCAAAGCATGATCTACTCCGTAAGTAATGTCACTATTAATTGTATCAACTCTAATGGATTTTCAACACTTATCTGATTTCAAAGTTATGTTTTATTAAACACATTAGTGATGACTATAGCTAATGTTCCCTGAAGTACCCGGATGTTAATAAACAATGAATTGTCCATTAATGGGAATAATAATAAAATGAAATATGAAGCCAATATTAACGGCGAAAAGGAAAGAACAGTGAATAATGATGAGGATAAATAAAGGGTAGCAAGTATATAAGGTAGTTAACAAATATAGTGGAAGGAGCAAACAAAATTATTCTATAACATACTAAAAGAATAAATACAGGAGCATACTGATAGACCACAGCATGAAAACCTAAAAAAACCTACAGGCACATAGCTAGCAATTACCAATCTGTTCACCCTCTTGGTCGCCGTGCCTCCTCATGGTGCAGACCGGATATGCTTGCACGCAAGCATAACAAAAGCGACCGGGATAGGGAGTTAGCTCAGTGGTAAAGAGCACTGGACTCTAAATCCAAAGGTTGTTGGACTTTGCTGATTTGAGTCCCATTGCACCCACTTTTCTCCTTCACCCCAGCAGTGGTAGATGTACTGCTATATATATATCAAAGGCCAATCCTTCTCATACCATGTCTATGGAAGTAAAAGAACTCACACCTCGGTAAATGTGTAGGGGTGGGATTTCTACCTACATTCATCTCATAGATTCGGTCAAATCCAAAGTAAGTCTAATTGAACAAATTGGACGTTAAACTACCCAAAGAAACAAACAGTGGCGCTATCTAACGATTTCCTTCCAGATAACATCAGAACTAGCAATCACTCTGTGCCCTATAGTCCCCTGTATGTCCCCTGGGCGTATTCCACCTGTGCTCTTAGATTACACTCAAAGTTATGCCTTTAACCATCCAACTACCTGGATGCAATATCCGTATGCTAAAACCGGTGTCTATTCATTGATAGCCAGACATGATGTGCGTGGTCGTATATCACTCAGTAGTGTCCAATAGACACACGGCCGGCCCTAGATCCGTGACAGACAGCGGCTAATATGATACGTCTCCAAAGATCCACGCGGCGAGGTGTCAGGCCGGGATAGCCGCGGAGGAAGCACTCCAGGGTCCGCTCCAGTAATAAGATCTAGTTATATAGACTGGAGGAGGCCCGGCGCACCTTTTGTGGATCCTGTCAATGATACGGAGAGCAATGCCGCAGGGAGATGGGGGGGGGGGGTGATGAATCTATATCTTCTGGCTTCTATTTATCACCTTTTTTTTTTTTTTTTTTTTTTTTTTCTTTTTTTTTTTTTTTTAGCCTCGTCCTACATCTAGCTTGTATATATCACGTTTGCCTGGCTGTAAAAAGATGAAGCTATATCCCAAGTACCCATACTTTATGTTGGATGCCTGGCACACACCTGGCACACACCTGGAGTTCCTTGCTCACTCTTTTCTCTTTTTATTTCTAAACACAATTCGTCTTCGCCGCAGTTGTATTGGACTACATTTCCTAAAGTAAAAGGTATCTTGTATTATCCCAACCCTCATATGGTCGTAGTTGTGGTAGACTGCGTTTCCTAAGGTAAAGGTCTTTATCATATTATCTTATCCCTGATATAAATCTCCGTAGACTTAATATGGTGTAACTGTATGCCACAGTTATGTCAGAAAATATTTATATGCCACGGGTGACATATGAAGTTAAAAACATGTGACAGTGTAGGATAAAATCTAAACGTCACTCATTTTCATATAATTGTTAACATGGTGTTTGTTATCTTCTGTTACAGATATCACTCAGCCCCACTTTGTGATATCATTTCGTGAAGACAACTTAAGTCATATAAACAATCGTATGACATTTTGTGATGTTTCATGATAATATAATCACAACTAATATGAATACTTCTACAGATAAACAACTGGTTAAACACAAGCTAGGCCTCTCGTCTTTCTATCCTGATTTCAGGAGTCTGTTCTAGATACATGAATGATATCATATTGATGTGACTGACAATTACATGAGACGTGGGAATATGAGAAATCGACAACCTGCTGGACCATCGTCCAGGCGTGCAGTAAAACCACTCAACCGTGGATATAGTGAATTGTGTGTTAGCCCTGTCTTCATAATGTCACATCATGTCTCAGACTTCCATCTGGTAAGGTATTGATCTTATATAGATGCAGCAACTCAGTTAGTAGAAATTTCTCAAATAAATCTAAACTTTTTTTTAGAGCAGTTGGTCTGTAAATTACCTATTCAAACTGCTAGACTATACTCGTCACATATTGTATTTGAGCCGTTTTCTTTTCATTTGTCTTGCATACCAAAATGCCATGGATAGAACCTTTGTAGTGAACTTCATGCGCAATCTGGTATATATCACATGTACTATTCTGATATAACAGTTTTCAAGAAATTCAAAACCAACAGTTTCTTGAAGTCTAGTGATAAATACCAACTGTCCCAGCATCTTTTCAACCTTGTGGTGGAATCTGGAGAATTATTGGGGAACCCCAGTATAATGTAACGTAGAAATGATACTTATACCCTAGGATACTCAGAAGTGTCCCTAGGCTTCGCAAGAACCTTAATTCTCCTTCATACTTAACCAAGGTAAGTAATCGGATGATTACCTATTCAGAAACATACTCAAGTTAAGGGTTAGAGCTCGATCCCATCTCGTCTGAATCGCTACGTATTCACGCAGCTTCGCCTTGTGAATTACTACGCGATTCCAACTCGATGGGATATGAGCTCTGATCATAAACTTTCATAGATTTCCTCGATAGTACTGATTTAGATTATTTTGCGATCGGCCCGATTCCCAGATGGTGCACAACAAGCTTCCCACGTATCAGTGTGATACTGTATCTACCTCAGATAGTGTGATACAACCCTGAAAACACTGATAAAATACTTAGACCTGGTGGGAAAACCACAGAACTAACAGTCGATGTCTCTTCCGGTCCCAACACACGTGTCGGGAACGCTATTGACGCGTTGCACGCTGGGTAGTGGGCGTCACGCCACGTGATCCGTTTAAGGTCGCTGATTGGCTGCCCCCTCACACGTGACCATGCCTGTGGCGCCGCTGGTAGTCGGCGGGCGGGTCAGTGAACTGTGTGTCCAGTGGTTGGAGATTGGCAGAATAGCCGGCCTAATACATATACATGACCGCGCCCTGCCTCCGTGTGTGGGAAGGGGGGGGGGGGGGGGGGCTACCGGTAGGGGCGTGAGGGGCGCAGGTAGACTTGCTCAAGTCTTTGATCATGGTCCGTATATACCCTCAGTGTCCCCTGGGACATTAAACCACAAACAAAATTTGATTATGAACATTCATTAAATGATTAAACACAATCAGATTAAAGTTCATTATATATGTGTCCTTCTCTGACTGGCCCATGAATCAAATCTTTATCCTACCCCTAATGAAAAAACACCATAGGCTTAACATTGGCTCAGTGTATTCGGGGGAGCGTGCAATAAAGTGTTATTCATTGCACGCAGGTAACAAACGAATTATAGGAGAGGGGGTAGGATAAATACTAAACTGAACTCGAGTTAGTAGTGTTAGTGTGTATCACACTCCAGTCAGTTCTGCTTCTTACTACGCTCGGCTAACGCCTCTCGCAGTAATACACAGCATGCCCATCGTGCAATAAACACTACTAACTCTCGTTCAGTTTCTACTTATTATCCCAGTGAAGTAGGTGGAGGGGTAGCCATAGGATACGGGCACTGGAGGGGTAGCCATAGGATGCAGGGACTGGAGGGGTAGCCATAGGATGCAAGGACTGGAGAGGTAGCCACAGGATGCAAGGACTAGAGGGGTAGCCATAGGATGCAGGGGCTGGAGAGGTAGCCATAGGATGCAAGGACTGGAGAGATAGTCATAGGATGCAAGGACTAGAGGGGTAGCCATAGGATGAAGGGACTGGAGGGGTAGCCATAGGATGCAGGGACTGGAGAGGTAGCCACAGGATGCAGGGACTAGAGGGGTAGCCATAAGATGCAGGGGCTGGAGAGGTAGCCATAGGATGCAAGGACTGGAGAGATAGTCATAGGATGCAGGGACTAGAGGGGTAGCCATAGGATGCAGGGACTAGAGGGGTAGCCATAGGATGCAGGGACTGGAGGGGTAGCCATAGGATGCAGGGACTAGAGGGGTAGCCATAGGATGCAGGGACTAGAGGGTTAGCCATAGTTTACAGGGACTAGAGGAGTAGCCATCGGATGCTAGGACTGGAGAGGTAGCCATAGGATGCAGGGATCGGAGAGGTAGCCAAAGGATGCAAGGACTGGAGGGGTAGCAATAGTATACAGGGACTGGAGGGGTAGCCATCGGATGCAGGGACTAAAGGGGTAGCCATAGGATGCAGGGACTAGAGGGGTAGTCATAGGATGTGGGGACTAGAGGGGTAGCCATAGGATGCATGGACTAAAGGGGTAGTCATAGGATGTGGGGACTGGAGGGGTAGCCATAAGATGCAAGGACTAGAGGGGTAGCGACAGGATGCAGGGACTAGAGGGGTAGCCATAAGATGCAAGGACTAGAGGGGTAGCCATAGGATGCAGGGACTGGAGGGGTAGCCATAGGATGCAGGGACTGGAGGGGTAGCCATAGGATGCAGGGACTGGAGGGGTAGCTATAGGATGCAAGGACTGGAGGGGTAGTCATAGGATGCAGGGACTGGAGGGGTAGCCATAGGATGCAGGGACTGGAGGGGTAGCCATAAGATGCAAGGACTAGAGGGGTAGCCATAGGATGCAGGGACTGGAGGGGTAGCCATAGGATGCAAGGACTGGAGGGGTAGTCATAGGATGCAGGGACTGGAGGGGTAGCCATAGGATGCGGGGACTGGAGGGGTAGCCATAGGATGCAGGGACTGGAGGGGTAGCCATAGGATACGGGTACTGGAGGGGTAGCCATAGGATGCAGGGACTGGAGGGGTAGCCATAGGATGCGGGGACTGGAGGGGTAGCCATAGGATGCAGGGACTAGAGGGGTAGCCATAGGATGCAAGGACTGGAGGGGTAGCCATAGGATGCAGGGACTGGAGGGGTAGCCATAGGATGCAAGGACTGGAGGGGTAGCCATAGGATGCAGGGACTAGAGGGGTAGCCATAGGATGCAGGGACTAGAGGGGTAGCCATAGGATGCAGGGACTGGAGGGATAGCCACAGGATGCAGGGACCAGCGCCAGTCTAGGTCTCGGGGAGCATGGACCCAGGCCCTCCCGACATGTCTATTGGGTTGTAGGACAAGCCCTGGCGGCGGCTGATGTAAATCTCCCCAGTCGTCGCGTAAAGCAGGGTTTGTGACGTCAGAAGTCACGTGACATGACGACGTCATCACTGATAAAGATTCCATCTCCGCTAAGAAGGGAGTTGGAAGCCAAGCCATACTGGATCCATCACAGGAACCTGCCAGTCGGGGCAGGCCCTGCTTTCGGCTCTGTGGAAAATGGCCTCTTATCCAGGGGCCCGTTTAATAATCTAGGATCGTACATGAAGACTTTTCTGTACATCGTACAATGGTTATCGTTTAATATTATCTAACTCTGTTCGCTAAGACCGTCTGTAAGGTCGTCCATAAGTGTCGAATAAAGTTGACCAAAATCATCCCTTGCGGGGGTCGTTGCTCCTAGAAACATGGAGAAGCGTTGCTCCAGTTATATCGGATGGTGTTGTGTGGTATTGTTATTTTCATGTTGTATCGCTACCTTTTCAGTCATATAGGTGAAAGGTTCATTAGATTCTTAATTGAATATAGATGGCGACATAGTCATGATGTGATCGGCAGACTGTAGAGCAAAGAAATGTCCCTAACTTCATACCCTTTAATATAGCAATTACTGGGTTCAATTTATTCAAAAAGATGGATAATAAATGCAACAAACGTTGGTTTTGTGGACAGGCGGCAGAGTAAACCATCGATTATTGTCTAGGTACTGTCTATGGCATATAATGTAATGTTGGCTGTGCTTTCTAAGTAAATGCATGATATTTAGTAGAAGCTTACAACCTTATCTAATGTTGTAAACGTGACGATTTCGTTCCCCAGATTTGGAAGATAAATACACAATATGGACTGGTTTCAGGTCAGGCGGCCGTATGCTCCGAGGGGTTGACACGTAATGACATCCGAGCACACGTGAGGATATTGCGTAGAGGCAACTCCGAAGAGCATACAACCGCTTTTATCTGAAACTACTGTATGTTTATATATATATATATATATATATATATATATATATATATATATATATATATATATATATATATATATATATTTTTTTTTTTTTTTCGATATAGCAGTGGTAGATTTACTGCTATATCAAAGACCAATCCTTCTCATACCATGTATATGTGGTGTGGTGTACAGCCACCTTCCTCCTTCATCCCCAGCAGTGGTAGATTTACTGCTATATCAAAGGCCAATTCTTCTCATACCATGTCTATGTGGTGTGGGAAGTAAAAGAACTCTCACCTGGTAAATGTGTAGGGGTGAGATTTCTACCTACATTTATCTCATAGATTCGGTCAAATGCAAAGTAAGTCTTATTGAACATATTGGATGTTAAACTACACAAACAGGGCTAAGCTGCCGTATTGGCTGCTACTGCCTGATTGACATTGTATCATTGAGCCTCGTCCAGACATGACATCTGACACACCCTGCTGAGAAAACGCACGGTTTGTGATTGTATCCTCCTCCTCGTTAGAAAGGACGTCACTTTGCTTCAGCAATATCCGCGGGGTATCATTGTGATATGAGCCGGAGTCGGTCTGTACGCAGATCGCTCATGATACCGCCTTGATATCCTCGCTTTACAGGTTAAGTCTTAGCGAGGATTCTTAATCTGAGCAGAATATTCACCATCCCTGCCCATGGCATTGGAAGGTACGGCCACTCAAAAAATAACACTTGTTTCTCATCACTGTTTGCATCAGAAAAAACGATTTTAGAAGATTTTCTTTTATATCAAGAAGATGGACCTTGATAGAAATCATGAAAGGTATGTGTATTTAGTATCAAATAAAAACTCCTGATATCAGGGATGCATTCAATGTATAACCAGTAAAAATCTGAAACCCTGCGTAAGAGGAGACTTTGGGCCGGAACAGGGGGTGGCCGCATACACAGGGTTTTACTGTATGCCTGAAGCCCATTCTATGACACTTCAAAGGCCATCTTTGATCCAGCCAAATAAAAAAGCGCCCTCGTCATATTTTTCATGGCTTGGTGATGAGAAACAAATTGTGTTTTTTTTAGTGGCCTATCTCTTCGTCTGCACCTACAAACGCCATAGGCTTAACATTGGGTCACTGGGGCGAGCGTGTAGTAAAGTGTTATTTATTTCACAAGGGTAATATTGACCAATCAGCGGCCAGAACGTGAGTGACATCACGCTAATGCAGTTTATGAATTGTTGACGACCTATGGCATTACTTGGCACTGCAGCAGCCGCAAACTTCACTCGCTCGAGCAACTTGGAGGAACTTAAATGGCTAATTACCTACTATATTTAAAACGGTAGAATTCCGTCGAATCCGCTTGGAGAATCTTCTGCACATAGGGACAGTGTGAACTCGATCTAGGGTGGGAGATTGAAGCCCCACGGGAGTGAGATTCTCGTGTAGGGAAAAACTTGAACCTGTTCTTCTTTTTTGTAGGACTATACATAGATATACTTTTTCTCTTATGATTCATTTCAAGCCATGCCAAAATCAAAGTTTAGAATTGTAGTTTTCTTATCTACTTTTCTCGTGAGAAACCAATGAGATCGCAAGATTTCGCTGGTACCCGTTTCGAAACTGCGCTGATTCCCCCACCCACCGACAGAGCTCTGTCCTCTGCCAACAGCCTAAGTATTTGACCTCTCTAGAGCACCCATTTTTGTGGAGCAGTCAGCAGACTCTTCGACTCCGAATGCGAACGACGATGGTTCGAACCCTGCTCTCGTCAGTCTGATATTTCATTTTTCTATATTTTTCGGACTCGACGAAGTCGCTAGTTATTATTCTAAAATCGTGAAGACGGGTTAGGATTGATATTAAACTGAACTCGAGCTAGTAATGTAGGTTTGCATTATTTACAGGGTACCTTCGAAACATTATTGGTCTTGATAATGATTCTATATCATAGTTCTGTTTCCGATACAGTTTTTTGTTGTTTTTTCTTCCTTTCCTCTTCCCTTACCCCTCTGTCCCCTTCTCTTCACCCCCCTCATTTATATTCATGGCATGATTTATCAGTTTCAACCCACACCCAGTGAACCTAGACCTCCTTATTTCTATTCTCACCTAGAGTAAGACATATGCATTTGATATAGAATGTTAGTGTACCTTTTTTGTTTACCAAAAGCTCTCCTAGAGCATACAAAAAAAACAGCAGCATATTTGTGATTATGCATCTCTCAACATACTACATACACTGTATGTTGTCGCATATATGTTCTTGGTTACTTTGTCTTGACACCGTTGTTGTGTATCATGATCATGTAGTAAAAATTGAAATTGAAATAAAAGCTGCTTTATAACAAAAAAGAAGAAAAATGTTTTCTTATCCCCATTGTCTTTTGAAATTTCTTTATAATCTGATTATCTGGCCCGAAATTCAAGGCTAGCGAATACTCTCAGTTTGATTGGGCGACCAAGTGCTCATTCTGACAGGCGTTGGCCTAATTGAGATTCCTGTTGACCATGCTTCCAACTAATCACCCTAAATAAACATTTGACAAACGCGCATTTGTTTTGCGACAAAGTGGGGCAGCTAGCCATAGTCCATGTTCACCCCCTCAGGCAATGTTTGATTTAAAATGAAATAATCTATTAAACCTCTCATTGTTAGGACGCGTTCCCATGGCAACGGACAGTGACAACACTTCTGTGTTTAGACTCTTAAGAGTAGTTCGTGTTTCAGTATTTGTTTTAGAGCTCTTCTGTTTGATTGTGTTTTTAATGACCATATTTCGATGGAAAATCCAGTTTCTTCTTTTTTGAATTTTATATACTATAATCGTTTCAATAGAATAAGGTATTATGCAACACAGCTACAATACCTGTTCAGTTCACCAGACTCTGGCTATTCAGTATTTGCACGGGAATGGCAAATATTGAGATATGAATGTTAAACATGTTTATATTTCAACTCTCTAACCCCGGCCACGACCTCTCCATCCCATGAACCTCTCCGTCAATAAAACTTTATAAAAAAAAAAAAAAAAAAAAAAAAAAATCTCGCACAGTGACAGCGCCGGGCTTAGTTACTCAAGTCGCCGCATAGTGGCGCCTCATCCGTCTCCGGTCCTCGCGTTTCCATGACAACCGGCCCTCCAGGGTCGTAATGTGCCTTGCCGGTCCTTCCAGGTGCTCCATCCTGGGCTGTTTGACCCGGGCCGCTGACCGGTCCGCCGGGAGGCCAACTGCTCGACGCGTGTTGTCTTATATACGCGCAGAAGTCAAAGCCGCGAGCTGCTCACTGGTTAAGGCACTGCACTCGTTACGTTAAATCCCATTTTGATTGCTACGTAATTTTTTTTTGGATTTTTTTTGGGGCAATTTCATTAGGGAATATTGTGTGTTCACAATCACCGAATTCGGCTTTAGAGCCGTTCTTCCACGCTGGCCCTTGCCCCTACTCCTCAATCTAATGGCGGGTGTTAAACCGAATGGGCAGTGGGTACCATTTTTGTGTAAGTCTTTGGTATGATCCGACCGGGGTCTGAACCCACGACCTCCCATGCTCGAGGCGTACACCCTACCACTTGGCCAGCTTCGCCTTGTGCATTACTATGGTACCCAAACTCGATGGGAGAAAAGCTCTGACCATAAAGCTTTAAATTAATAAGGAACTGCATCGAGATCCATAGATACTGAAAATATGTCATGAGTTTTGGTTGCATAGTAATATCACGAGCCAAAGCCGAGTGAGATTATGTAGCAAACCAAAATAAATGGCATATTCTAAGTGGCTATGGATCGAGTGCGGTTCAGATTTTATCTCACCTATATCATTGACTAATTGGCTAAAAAGTGTTACATCATCCCCCATTGAGTATTTTTCCACAATACTCAACAGGCGTTGAGTACGAGTTTCTAATTGGCTAATATTTGTGACATCATCCCTCATTGAGCAGTCCTGGGCTGTTGCGTGTTGTAAATGATTCAGTTTGGTCATGGAGATGAGGTTGTGAACTGCTCAACTTGTGTTGTCTTGGGGGTGGGGAGTTAGCTCAGTGGTTAGAGCACCGGACTTGTAACCCCAAGATTGTAAGACTTTGTGGGTTCGAGTCCCATCCCCAGCAGTGGTAGATTTACTGCTATAACAAAGGCCATCCTTCTCATACCATGTCTATATGGTGTGGGAAGTAAAAGAACTCTCACCTCGGTAAATGTGTAGGGGTGAGATTTCTACCTGAATTCATCTCATAGATTCGATCACCACCCTTGTGGTGTAAAAGAACCTTGAGAAAGTCTGGAAAGGACCTATAATGGTTGACTGGACATAAATTCAAACCAAACAAACAAAAACCAAACTAGCAATATGTTATTGATTCACATTGTTATGTGCATGGAAAAAAGATATAAAACCCTGGAAAAGGCCTGGAATTTTCTTGGTCTGTCTACGTACGAACCCTGGGTCTACCTGTTTGGTCGTCGTAGGTAAAATCGTGTGGTGTGAGAAGGCCTCTATTGGTCTGTAGGCACCGCGTCTCTGAAGCCGCCGAGATGGGGTGAGAAAATCGAATTAGCAGCACTGTAGAATCTACCCACCTGTCCAAAGAACTGAGCACGTTCGTGAAATATAATCTAAAAGTCAATCACTTCTCAACATAGCTCTGAATTCAGCTATCATTACACTCTCTCAGCTCCCCGGGATTCGAAACAGTTCCGGGAAAGGTGTCCCCGTGGATCGGATGTCACATGTACTTCAGCCTAACTTGGCTCCTCCTGCCTGGGACGATACCAGGAACCGCTTTGCTGTTCAATCTTTAAAAGTGGTTTCGCGAACGCCCCCAGGTGATGGTCCTCCTGTGTATTACGTTAACTGGCCGCACGGTGGCGCTGTACTTCCGGGTCGGGGGCTCCTCATATTGAGGGCGGTGATCGGACGTCACCTCTCCTCTCTCCCCTCTCCTCTCTCCCCTCTCTCATCTCCCCTGTCCCCTCTTCCCTGTCCCCTCTCTCATCTCCCCTCCCCTCTCCCCTGTCCCCTCTTCCTTCTCCACTCTCTCCTCTCTCCCCTCTCCCCTCTCCCTTCTCCCCTCACCCTCTCTCCCTTCTCCCCTCTTCCCTGTCCCCTCTCTCCCCTCTCCCTTCTCCCCTCACCCTCTCTCCCTTCTCCCCTCTTCCCTGTCCCCTCTCTCCCTTCTCCCCTCTCCCTTCTCCCTCTCTCCCCTCTTCCTTCTCCCCTCTCCCCTCCCCTCTCTCCCCTCTCCCCTCTCCCCGCTTCCCTCTCTCCCCTCTCCACTCCCCCTCTACCCTCTTCCCTCTACCCTCTTCCTTCTCCCCTCCCCCTCTCCCCTCTACCCCCTTGCCCCCTCCTCTCTCCCCTCTACCGCTCTCCCCTCTCCTCTCTCCCCGCTCCCCTCTCCCCACTCTACTCCCCCCTCCCCCCTCCGCACTTTCACCCACCCATACGACACCCCCACCCACCTATACCATGCACACCCATACCCCACTCTCACCCACCCATACCACACTGCCGCCCACCATACTACACCCCCACCCACCCAAACCATATACCCCACCCACCCATACCGCACACCGCATCTCGGAAGTGCGAGGCGATCTCATGCAAACTCTACACGTTCAAACCTATGCATACCCCGGGCCTGTTCCTGCGCCTGCGCATCACGTGACCGGCGGGAAAATTTGCATACAGTCCAGGAGCTGCTGGCCTCTAATTGGCTTCAGGGCTGCGCATGGGCAAAGTGAATATTGAATCATATACCACCAGAAGGGTCTGGCTCGCCGCTCGCCGCTCGCCGCCGCCGACAGTGCGGATGGGCGGGCGGGCGGGTGGTCGGGGGTATCATGAAGCGTGGTGCCCGCTGGGAGGGGTGTGCGGCCGGTAAGTGTGTGGTGGCCGGGTTTGCGGGGTTGTCTGTGTACACGGGGGACGGGGAGGGGTGTGCGGCCGGTAAGTGTGTGGTGGCTGGGTTGCGGGGTTGTCTGTGTACATGGGGGACGGGGAGGGGTGTGCGGCCGGTAAGTGTGTGGTGGCCGGGTTTGCGGGGTTGTCTGTATACACGGGGGACGGGGAGGGGTGTGCGGCCGGTAAGTGTGTGGTGGCCGGGTTTGCGGGGTTGTCTGTGTACATGGGGGACGGGGAGGGGTGTGGCCGGTAAGTGTGTGGTGGCCGGGGTTGCGGGGTTGTCTGTGTACATGGGGGACGGGGAGGGGTGTGCGGTCGGTAAGTGTGTGGTGGCCGGGTTTGCGGGGCTGTCTGTACACGGGGACGGGGAGGGGTGTAGTGGCCGGTAAGTGTGTGGTGGCCGGGGTTGCGGGGTTGTCTGTGTACACGGGGGACGGGGAGGGGTGTGCAGCCGGTAAGTGTGGGGTTTGCGGGGTTGTCTGTGTACACGGGGGACGGGGAGGGGTGTTCGGCTGGTAAGTGTGTGGTGGCCGGGTTTGCGGGGTTGTCTGTGTACACGGTGGACGGGGAGGGGTGTGCGGCCGGTAAGTGTGTGGTGGCCGGGTTTGCGGGGTTGTCTGTGTTCACGGTGGACGGGGAGGGGTGTGCGGCCGGTAAGTGTGTGGTGGCCGGGTTTGCGGGGTTGTCTGTGTACACGGGGGACGGGGAGGGGTGTGCGGCCGGTAAGTGTGTGGTGGCCGGGGTTGCGGGGTTGTCTGTGTACACGGGGGACGGGGAGGGGTGTGGCCAGTAAGTGTGTGGTGGCCGGGGTTGCGGGGTTGTCTGTGTACACGGGGGACGGGGAGGGGTGTGCGGCCGGTAAGTGTGTGGTGGCCGGGTTTGCGGGGTTGTCTGTGTACATGGGGGACGGGGAGGGGTGTGGCCGGTAAGTGTGTGGTGGCCGGGTTGTGGGGTTGTCTGTGTACATGGGGGACGGGGAGGGGTGTGCGGCCAGTAAGTGTGTGGTGGCTGGGTTTGCGGGGTTGTCTGTGTACACGGGGGACGGGGAGGGGTGTGCGGCCGGTAAGTGTGTGGTGGCCGGGGTTGCGGGGTTGTTTGTGTACCTGGGGGATGGGGAGGGGGTTGGTGTTGTCGGGAAGAGCGGCGATGGTGAGTTATAGACGAGAGGAGGAGGAGGAGGCTCTCTCGGCGCGATGATCGTCCGATTCCGTGACCAGAAAGTCCGGGGATGCGCTAAAGGCGGGGCGGGGGCAGGGCTTAGGGCAGAGCGGGGGGCAGGGCGGGGGGCAGGGCGGGCAGCAGGGCAAGGTGTTGGGCAGGGCGTAGGGCAGGGCGTAGGGCAGGGCGGGGGGCAGAGCGGGGGACAGGGCGTATGGGTTGGGCAGTAGGGAGGGCGTAGGGCAGGCAGGGCGGGCAGTGTGGGGTGAGGAGAAGGGGTTTTCCGGTGTGGGGTGAGGATGAGGGGTTTTATGGTGTGGGGTCGGAATGGGGGGTTTTATCGTGTGGGGTCGGAATGAGGGGTTTTCCGGTGTGGGGTCGGAATGAGGGGTTTTATGGTGTGGGGTCGGAATGAGGGGTTTTATCATGTGGGGTCGGAATGAGGGGTTTTATGGTGTGGGGTCGGAATGAGGGGTTTTATCATGTGGGGTCGGAATGAGGGGTTTTATGGTGTGGGGTCGGAATGTGGGGTTTTCCCGTGTGGGGTCGGAATGAGGGGTTTTCCGGTGTAGGGTGAGGATAAGGGATTTTCCGGTGTGGGGTCGGAATGAGGGGTTTTCCCGTGTGGGGTCAGAATGAGGGGTTTTCCGGTGTAGGACGTAGATGCAGTGTAGTTCACCCCCACCCCGCCGCAGAGGAGTGGCGCGGAGGAGGGCGGAAAGATCCATCAAGATTGTTTGCGTGTGGGATTAAACAAGGCAACTACCATGTCGGAGGTGAGGGTCCCAAGATGGATAAGCCTCTTCTACAGTAGATACCCATCCCCCTGCAGACAGTCCACTTTGTGTTACAAGCGAGATTCTCGTCGTCGGCAAACCACACTGGACACGTTACATGTAAGCCTTAAGCAATTGAACACCAAACAGCTCAAGCGGTACACACACCGCACCTCTTCTCACGATATCCCCTGTCAAGTCCACAATTATCTTCTACACCATTAGATCTTCCCCGTCTCTCATGCAACCCCTGAGCACTGTGAAAAGCAGCTCTTCCCTGTCTCACGCCATCGTGGCTCCTGTAGCATTCAACCGCCTTCCACATATTAAACACCTACTCACCATGACTAAATCACCAGAACAGCAGACGATACTACACCTTCAGTAGAGCACCCAGCTTTGTTATCTACCTAATACAAGGTGTCCGTAGAAAACACATGGGGAGTGTGTATTACCATACCCAGAGCATACAGATATATCCACCTAATACAAAGTGTCCATAGGAAACACGTAGGGAGTGTGTATTACCATACCCGAGCATACAGATATGTCCACCTAATACAAAGTGTCCATAGATAACACATAGGGAGTGTGTATCACCATACCCGGAGTATGCAGATATATCCACCTGATAAAGAGTCCATAGAAAACACATAGGGAGTGTGTATGACCATACCCGAGCATACAGATATATCCACCTAATACAAAGTGTCCATAGAAAACACATAGGGAGTGTGTATATTCACATACTCGGAGCATACAGATATGTTTTATGCTCTGGGTTGCGATGAAGGGCGCATACGGAAAAATAGTACGCAGTGAAAATTAGTGCGCATTGAAACATAATACCTAGAACAAACTGATATCAGAACGCCACCTATCTGGAAAAGGTGGATGATAAATACAATATAGACTGGTTTCAGATACAAGTGGTTGTATGCTCCTCGGAGTTGACTCTACGCAATATCCTCGCATGCGCTTGGATATTACTACAACTCCCCGGAGAATACTACCGCTTGTGTCTGAAACCAGTGTATTGTCACAGATGGTGTAGATGGCAAGCTACCAATAATCCCTGGTCTGGGCTTTTACGCAGTACTTTACCACTGCATCACAGGCTCCATAGTCATGTAACTGTGGCAACAGAGAGAGAGGCACACCCCCCACCCCCACCCCCCTCCCCAGGACCCATCCCTTCACAGGGGACAATGATACTGAAAGCCGAGGCAGGACAAATAGGAGAGTAAAGGATGGATGTTCTTCCATTACACTTGGCTGCACATTAATCATTTAGCTCGGTGCAAATAGAAAATGCCCGCTGCTATTGAAACGCCCGGGGAAATATTTCATTTTTCATTTTGTCCAGTTTAACAGAACTTCAGATCACAGGGAATACGTAGGTGTTCTCATTTTGTACGTAAAGTGTAGGAATTGTGTGTGATCCACAGCGATAAACGGTGGCTATTGGTGGAGAGATCTGGTTTTTTTTCCCCGCGGCTCGGCGCGTTTATGTGATAAATAACCGACTTCTGTCACCTCAGTACAAAACGATTAAAGCAGACGAGATTCAGAGAGTCAGAAACGACCATTTTCCCGCCATTTTCGAGATTAAATCCCGGCGAGTGAATCAGACGACATTTCCACCCACACCACGTGACCGGGAGTAGACACGTGACTTGGGTAGGAATGACCTCTGACCTTTCTTGCCGTCTGCACTGAGCAGAGCGGGATGACTGTGAATCGGGGATATTGACCCAAGAAATCCGCCAAGATTTGACAAGGCAATGCCAGTCACGCCCGTGGCCATGGCATCCTCGCGGTACATCCACCCTAGGATAGCAGCGAGAAGTATTTCAATGGACTTGGTTAAAAATTGCTTATACACTACGTTCAGGTCTCGTACAGAGCCTGGAAAACCTAATAAGCCTGGAATTATGATGTTGGGTTTTCCAGGCCTGGAAAAGCCTGGAATTCTCACAGAGAGCCTGGAAAAACCTGGAAGAGCCTGGAAAATTTAGGATAAGGAGAATTTTTTTTAGTCTTAGCTTTCCTTAAGTATGATACCTGACTGCCTATTAAATTTCAGTGACTTGGATTAAATTTGGTGATGAATCAGACATGGTTTTAAAAACAGTGTCCAGATATGCCTGGAAAAAGATATATATCAGCCTGGAAAAGCCTGGGAAAAGCCTGGAATTTTATTGGGCTGTCTATGTACGAACCCTGGGCCTGTACGTTTTTCTAACACTGGCTTTGTTGTTAGGGCTACTGTATATTATCTTGAGCTAGCAAATTGGTTATAGTTGGCATCTTATTTCAAAGCAGTGCACAATAGAAACGCCCGAATCGTTTTTATCGAACATAAATATTAAGTTGAAATACTATTGCAGATGGCCTGGAAGTCATAAGTTAGCATTTATACCATGTTCCCGACCGCTCACGGTTTGAGGACATCCAAGGCTCACACTTTCCATCCTGTCCCCCTGAGGTGTCCAACGTCCATCCTGTTTTGTCCACGGTTCCCTGTCCAGCCTCCTGCATTCGGTCACATACCTCATGTTTTTGTCCACGGTTCCCAGAATGGACAACTGGATAACTTGTAAGCAAGCATAACAAAAGTGACCGGGGTGGGGAGTTACCTCAGTGGTAAAGAGCACTGGACTTGTAATACCAAGGTTGTCAGACTTTGTTGATTCGGGTCTCACTGCAGCCACGTTTCTCCTTCACCCCCAGCAGTGGTAGATTTACTGCTATATCAAAGGCCAATCCTTCTCATACCATGTCTATGTGGTGTGGGAAGTAAAAGAAATCTTACCTCGGTAAATGTGTAGGGGTGAGATTTCTACCTGAATTCATTACATGTATTCGATCGCCACCCTTGTGGTGTAAAAGAACCTTGAGAAAGTCTGGTGAGATCCTGTAATGGTTCACTGTTTAATCAAACCAACCAACACTGGTCACTGTGTGAACGTTTAAAGGTTGACAGATGCATGTTCCAGTCATTGATGGTCATGCCACGCATGGTACACTGCCACCCCGTCATTGACAGCGTCATTCACACACGTCATTCACACACGTCATTCACACGTCATACTTACTTCCCACGCCATTCTCAGTTCCCACGCCATACTTAGTTCCCACGCCATACTCAGTTCCCACACCATTCTCAGTTCCCACGCCATACTCAGTTCCTACGCCATACTCAGTTCCCACGCCATTCTTAGTTCCCACTCATTCTCAGTTCCTACGCCATACTCAGTTCCCACACCATTCTCAGTTCCCATGCCATACTTAGTTCCCACGCCATACACAGTTCCCACGCCATTCTCAGTTCCCACGCCATTCTCAGTTCCCACGCCATTCTCAGTTCCAACGCCATTCTCAGTTCCCACGCCATTCTCAGTTCCCACGCCATACTCAGTTCCCACGCCATTCTCAGTTCCCACGCCATTCTCAGTTCCCACGCCATACACAGTTCCCACGCCATACTTAGTTCCCACGCCATTCTCAGTTCCCACGCCATACTTAGTTCCCACGCCATACACAGTTCCCACGCCATACACAGTTCCCACGCCATACACAGTTCCCACGCCATACTCAGTTCCCACGCCACACACAGTTCCCACGCCATACTCAGTTCCCACGCCATACTCAGTTCCCACGCCATACTCAGTTCCCACGCCATACTCAGTTCCCACGCCATACTTAGTTCCCACGCCATATTCAGTGCACGCTCTCAGACTCTGACCGTACGTGAAGGAAACCTTCAGGTGTCCAGCTCCCGTCCTTTTCAACACCAAAAAGGAAACTCATTTCAAAGGAAATGATTTGAATTCAATTGTTCGCTGAGATCTTTCTACTTTTTTCTGATATTGAAAACACAAACCTTTTGCTAAAACAAGATAGGCTATTTCAGACTAAAAACAACAATGAAAATACGTCATTCAGCCACACTCACTTTGTCTCCTAATTATGAATTACCTGGAAATCATTAAAAACAAGAGAAGCAATCTTCAAACAAGTCACGTGGTACGGAGGGACGTATGAATATCATTTTGTCACTTTGTGACGAACAGAATCTGTATCCATGTTTCAATATGAAAGATACCCTGCAAACCTCTATATCCATAATCTATGCTGTGGCCGCCGAGGCAAATCTTTTGCTGATGCAAAATTCTTCCCTTGCAGCCACAGCGGCCAGGGTGCGTCACGGTCTGTCACGTTTGTCCAACCCGTCCCCCTGAGTTGTGTCACGTCTCTCACGTTTGTGTTCACGGTGCCCCACGGAACACTGAAATATGGCCGCTGTGGCCTAGTGTAAGCCTAGCATTAGACTGGCCTCAGTCCCTGTGTCCTACCCCTCGACCCCTTCTGAGTGACACAGGGACTGGTCTCATCCTAGACTGGCCTCAGTCCCTGTGTCCTACCCCTCCACCCCTTCTGAGTGACACAGGGACTGGCCTCAGTCCCTGTGTCCTACCCCTCGACCTCTTCTGAGTGACACAGGGACTGGTCTCATCCGTAATCAGCCGTGTAGACTGGCGCGATTTTGCACCACACTCCCCAAGCAGAGGTCTGGCTATTGGTCAGGATATCTGCTGGGAGATTGATACCCTCTCTTTGATCTCAATCGAGACATAGTCAGGAGTAGGCGAAATATATTGCTATGAGAACACAGGCGGCCAGGGAACTGGAGGAGGGGAGGGGGAGGGGTAGAGGGAGGTAGAGGGTTACAGGGAGTGGCTTGGGGTCATAAACAGGAGATTCTGGTCAGAGTGGACAAGTCTTTGATTCATGGGTCAGTCAGAGAAGGACACGTGCGATAATGAATTGTATTCCGATTATCTTTAATCATTTAATGAATGTTCATAATCAAAGACTTGAGCAAGTCTAGCCTAGTATAAGTACTTGATCATGTCTGGTCACTGAAGAACTGCTAAATAAAACCGTCAAACAGATCTTACACTGCCAGGATGAGTATTGAGTCTGGAGAAAGATACAATGGCTGCGAAATCCAATGAAAATGTCGAATGGAGTTTGTCCGTGTCTGGCTGAAAACTGGGGAACTGAGTTGATTTCTTTACACTACTTATGTCCAAATGCTGCAGGGGGTGTGCAAGGTGATCCGGCTGAAACGAAGATACCCGTTACAAGAAGTGGCATTCCCACCTCCACTGGATCCACTTCCTGAGTGCAGGCCGGAGACGATGGCGCGCCCTTGTAACAAATATCTTATGATCAATTGTTTATGTTCTTGTTATTTGTTCTTCTCGACATGAATTCCATTCCTATCGAGACTCATTTTTACGGGATTGGATTCAAACTGACAGGATGAAACTGTCGGTAGTCTCGCATCGGAATAGATCCGCAGTGTCCTAAATCTGTTATTAATTTTCTTATGCGATTTAGCTAAACGTTGTTTTCTATGTCGTTTCCTGGTAGTGAATTTACACTTTTTATCCTACCCCTAATAAAAAACCGCCATAGACTTAACATAGGGAAATTTTCTGTGGCAGGCCGTGACATCAAGTGTTTTTTATGCCACTAGAGTAATAACAATATTGACCAATCAGAGAGCATGATGTCAGCTACTATGAAAAAAGTTCTGTTGTTCATTGACTCGATATTTATCTTTTTAACAGTAATACAAAAGCATAGATGGGGTAGGATAAATACTCTGGTCAGGTCTGCTCCTCACTACACTCGGCTACGCCTCGTGTAGTAATACACGACCTTCCCGTCGTGGCATAAAGATTGTCAAGTCTAACTCTCGTTCGGTACCTACTAATTATTATATACCTATGGGCGAATGTCTCACTTTTATTGACCAGTGGTTCACGTTTAAAATACTCCAGACTGACACAGAACACTTGCACTTCTCCCCGGAAACTTCCCTGACGGACGAAGCTGGGGTTCTCATGGGGCCCCTGTAGTAATCAAGGCTCGTACATGAAGACCCTTTTCTGTACCTCGTACACCGGTTTTCTTAATAATGTCTGTTTGCTAAAACAGAAATTTTGCAGTTTCACATAGACAACAATACTTAGGCACTTACATTTTCAGATGGCCTTCCCATAAAAGTTAGCATGGTGACATAGTATTTTCTTTAGCATTTCCCATTTGTACATGTTCCCAACTATCATAATCCAGAATTATTTGAAGATAGCAATAGAACATCAGTGTCACTTGGCAAGAACGTCAAAATTTTGCAGTTTCACATAGTCAACAATAGTTAAGCACTTACATTTTCAGATGGCCTTCCCATAAAAGTTTGCAAAAACCAATAGAATTTAGAAATCACCCAACTACCAGCATTAAACGGGCCCCGGGTGAAGAAACTTATACGACAGGGCACTCAATTTCAACTTTGTTTGTATAAAGTAGTAGTTTGTAGAGATGTAGGTAATGTGATGGGAGAGTCAACTCTTTGATAACCATAAAAACCTACTTTTAGATTATTAAACAGGTCCCTGGCTGGTTCTGTTGAATTTGTATGGTGTGGAAAAACACACACACAAAACCCCACTCATGGCCATTTACTGGAAGATGTCCTTTTTGTAGAGGATGTTTATTACATTTGTAATATCTGGATGATTACATGCATTATTAATCCTTTGAGTATGAATGTTCACGGATTATTTGGCCACGGTCGTCTGCGCTGTGAAGGAAAAACTCTAATGAAATCCGGTTACCCGGACATTCGCCAAAATTGCACCATATTCCTACCGGAAGATATTGCCTTTCGCCCATGTCGGTTTTTATTGGTCTGAATAAGTCTGTTTGAAAGAAGTATTCGTTTAACTATTTATCCCGAAAATTTTGCACTTTAGTAACGGTTCCTGCTTCCAGTGTACCTCAGTCCAGGGATGCAAGTTTTTCGATAAATGACGGAATTCTGACATTTCATATACACACTGGCAACACAAGAATATATATCGATTCATAACCATTCTGTTCCAAAATAATGCTATGAATAATTCTGTCATAGAAGTGTTTTGAATTTCCGGTTTTTTCCTCAGTCCCCACTTTCATCCCTGTCAGCCTGTAAGCCTGGCGAACTCTTGTTGGTTCGTAGAGATACTAATTGCTGTAAAGTGAACGACCTTTGCTGTGTTAAGCTGCAAGCATCACGTATTCTATGTCGGATCCGCATCAGGTTTGAAAAACTCTTTTGTCTGCAGCTTCATGAGCCAAACAACATATTAAACTCTTGACGAGAGAGATTAGCTTTCCACGAAAAGGAAATATAGGAGACATCTAAATTACGATACTGAGATTTAGGGAAACGTGGCGAGTACACTTCTGTCATCAACCGATGACAAAAACAACAAACAAACAAAATTACGATACTGTAGAATGAAGATCTGTGTACCATGAAAATCCATATTCAATCCATATATTATGACAATAGAGTCTTTAAACTGTATGAGTTAGGCTCTATAGGGCACAGAGTGATTGCTAGTTCCCCTATCATCCCCCAGTAAGATGCACCACTGTAGTCGGGGGACAAGAACATAATCTGCCGTTATAATCTATAGATAATCACGAAACAAGGCTAAAATCCATCTGCGGCAAGCCAAGAAAATGATTTGTAATACGAGGGTGGTTGTGGCCCCTAAGATTCGAGGTCAACTCTCGACTGCAGAGCCGTCCCAAGGCGCGAGAAAATATTATGTAAGGAGGTCAGGGTGAAGGTCGGGGTTTGCTGCCAATGCAGTCATTGGTTACTCGGTCTACTGTATTCCTTATATGGAATTAAGGTAATGGGACTCCATGGTGGTACAATCCATTGATAACTGGAATGCCTTATAGCGTAGCTGCAATACAGAGACTGATATGCATCCTAATGATTTATGGTTAGATCTGATTGTATTACTTTGGGATTATTCTGCGATGTTTTGCTGAAGTAGCAGAAAATGTGTTGCTTGGTGTGAAATGAACAGCCAATATTGATCCAGTGGATTATTATAATACATTATTTATCGCCCGAATGGCGAGGGAAGAATGCATAAGAGTCTCATGTGCAAGGGTTGTTTCCCAAGTGCCCTTTATTAATTAGTCTCATATTTACCCACCCACCGCCTCCGCTTTTTTTAAACTTTTTATTCTCTTTATTTTTCTCTTTTCTGTAGCCAGGCCTGACCCTGAGAAAATACTCAAATTGAAATGACTCCTGTTTACTTCCATTTTAAGTGCTCGCCTTTCTGCCTGATGGTTCCAGTGGGAATCGCCGTTGCTAGCGATGCTTGTAATTAGAATCTAAAATGAAGTCAAATACGTGGCGGTTCAGGGTGGAACTGATGTGGCATAGAAAACAAGAATTTCAGGAAAGAGATTGGCAGCGAACGGGTGAGAGAACATATGATGCAGCTCATGATATTGTATTCCTATATACCCATTATTGAACTAACTAGAGTTATATACCGCTGCTGGGGGGGTGCATCAAAAATAATTTATGTGTCGAGGTTGACGTTTTCGTCCCGCTCTCATGTTTTCTTCCCGCTCTGACGTTTTCGTCCCACACTGACGTTTTCGTCCCGCTCTGACGTTTTCGTCCCGCTCTGACGTTTTCGTCCCGCTCTGACGTTTTCGTCCCGCTCTGACGTTTTCGTCCCGCTCTGACGTTTTCGTCCCGCTCTGATCACGTGATACAATACAGCAGCGGGACGAAACAATAGCTGTTGTGGTTACTTGATAAGGGTGGCCATTTGCTTCGGAAGTGTTTCAGGTAAAGAATTAAGCATTTTTATCGATATTTGAAGGTATATAGGAATAGGGAAACCAAGTACCGGTAAGCAAAATTCAAAGTTACTCGGTAAGGCTTGGAAAAATTACTGCCCGCGGCTGACGCTTTACGCAGTAATTTTTCCAAGCCTTACCTCGTAACTTTGAACTTTTGCTCACCGGAACATAGTTTCCCTCTACTCTGTGTACAGGGCACAGAGTGATTGCTAGTTCTGCCATCATCCACCAGGAATTTGTAAGAGAGTGCCACTGCAGTGGAGGGGGGAGGGCAACCCCTATTTTCTATTATCATAATCTATAGATAATATTGAGACAAGGCTAACATTCCTCTATGGCAAGCCCCCAAAAGATTATTTTTAATAAAATCCATTGATGATTGGTCCTGCCAACTGATGTTTTAGATGGCGTCGGGGGGAAAGATGGCCGCCATAGCACAGTAGCTATGTGCCCTATACAGGGAAACAGAGTTTGCCATATATGGTCATATGCAAACTATTTGTCACTTTAAACGGGAGTGTAGATAACTTTTGAAAGTATATCTGATTAAATATTGGCAAACCCACTGTGGAGCCATCCCATAACGTTTTATGCAGAGCAGTACAGACTTGAATATCCAAGTCCATGAGCTCAGCATTTGCATCCCATTTGATGAGATACAGATGCTGCAGCCTGTGGTGTGGGGTTAGATACAGCGCAGCCCTGGTGTATAGGCACAGATTTTGTATTTTATTTTATTTTTTTCTTTGGTAGATTTTATTAGGGGAATCGATACAATAATATTGTGTTCAAAACCAAGCTCGGCCTAGCCGGTCTTCCGCTTGGTCCCTCTCTCGTTCTATAAGATTTACAGTGTAATTTAAATACGATAAGTGAGTACATCTAGAAAGGTTTATCGTTCTAATCTGCTAAAGTACAGGTCTCACTGAGATGATATTACAACTGTGAAGGTACATTTATGGTATTAATTAGATGAGATGAAACTAGTTTGTATCCTACCTAGTACTTTGTTAAGGTTCTATCCTTCATTAGGTGACACTTGAGTTCTCTTCAAAAAACATGTAAACATGAGACTTTTGAGGTCAGCTACTTGTTCACAATCATCTGTGATTTCGAAATAGTCATGGCGGAGATATATTGAGTACATAAATATACAGACTTTTAAGAGTAACAATTAATGCCATATTGTGAAGTGGTTGGCAGTTGCAACGCAAGCTCCCAATTAAGTTCTTATTACTGTATGATGTACTTTCAAAATCAACTTGTTTACGCTAGCTATAGGGTTCGTATAGAGCCTGGAAAAGCCTGGGAAAAGTCTGGAATTTTATTTGGCTGTCTATGTACAAACTCTGACACTCCCTAAAATGAAAGCCTGTTTTCGCGTATAAAGCCACTCCCGACCACTATTTCCACAGCTGTACGAGAGACTTGCGAATGACATTAAAGATCTATTTTAGTAGGGCAGCAGGTTATGGCACTCTGATGGGAAATATGATTATATTTTAAAGAATCCAGTGTATTGTGCAACAAATATATTACTGTATATCGTATTACGTGCCAGAAAAACTTAACCTTGGTTGAGAGGCACTGAAAAAAAAAGAAAAAAAAAAGAGGCAGCTGAGATCTTCATTTCGCTGGAGTTTTTTTCCAATTTTATGAATCGGCTCCAGTTGCTTTCTCCAATGACTAGCTCCGCCATCCTCCCTCCTTATAATGTTCAGGATTTTAATGCGAGAATCGGGATTAGTCCCAATATACTAATCTCGTAATGGTCCATGAGATTCAATATTGATCCACTGAGGGCATTTCCAATGAACGTAAAATAAATTTAATGTTTGATTTTTTTTTTGTATTTCCATTTCTATTGGATGATCTTCTGCAGGATTTCAAGGAATTCCACACCTAGAGATTAATGTACCTAAGACGAGTGTACTTCACACCTTTCCCCTAATCTCAGTTAATTCTCCTTTGGTACAAAAGTCTCATGGCAAAGTGCATTTACCAGTCTCAAGGAACAATGGTGAATGTGATTCACATGGAAGGACACACCTGGAATATGGAAGGACATACCTGGTACATAATCCCAGACATAATCTAAGTGAACACTCACCCTGGGACTCAAGTACCATTGAGGTGAGGGGTGTGACAAACATGTGATCCTGCTTTCTGGCCTCCTATTGGCTAGGGCAGGTACTCAGTCGGCGACTCAGCAGTGGGTCCATTTGTATCACCAAAATGCCACTGTAAATGCCCCTCAAAATTTCACTTTAATTAGAAATCACCGGTGGGATTCATGTAGCTCACAGTGTTCAAAATCGTATGATATGCTATTCCTTCATAGGAGTAAATGTCTAAGGCAAATCTCAGCGGGATTTCTCTTAGACAAACACCCTGTGAGGTACATGAAGCTCAGCAGGATTTGTCTCAGACAAACAACCTGTGAGGTACATGAAGCTCAGCAGGATTTGTCTCAGACAAACACCCTGTGAGGTACATGAAGCTCAGCAGGATTTGTCTCAGACAAACACCCTGTGATGTACATGAATCTCAGCAGGATTTGTTTCAGACAAACACCCTGTGAGGTACATGAAGCTCAGCAGGATTTGTCTCAGACAAACACCCTGTGAGGTACATGAAGCTCAGCAGGATTTGTCTCAGACAAACACCCTGTGAGGTACATGAAGCTCAGCAGGATTTGTCTCAGACAAACACCCTGTGAGGTACATGAAGCTCAGCAGGATTTGTCTCAGACAAACACCCTGTGAGGTACATAAATCTCAGCAGGATTTGTCTCAGACAAACACCCTGTGATGTACATGAATCTCAGCAGGATTTGTTTCAGACAAACACACTGTGAGGTGCATGAATCTCAGCGGGATTTGTCTCAGACAAACACCCTGTGAGGTACATGAATCTCAGCAGGATTTGTCTCAGACAAACACACTGTGAGATACATGAATCTCAGCAGGATTTGTCTCAGACAAACACCCTGTGAGGTACATGAATCTCAGCAGGATTTTTCTCACACAAACACCCTGTGAGGTACATAAATCTCAGCAGGATTTGTCTCAGACAAACACCCTGTGAGGTACGTGAATCTCAGTGGGATTTGTCTCAGACACACACCCTGTGAGGTACATAAATCTCAGCAGGATATGTCTCAGACAAACACCCTGTGAGGTACATGAATCCCATCCAGTGCATCCCGTTTTAGGAAATCTTGTCCGCGTGAAGAGCTATGTTTTGGTGCGGCTTGAATTTCAGTCTGATGCATGCAACTGTGGACGGAGCAAACATGATCTGTTGTCATCTCTGTCCCGGGCATAAAACCAAAATTCATGTTTGTCTGAACATTACCATAACGTTACCATGGTGATAATCACATTTTGAATACATGAGGCATACCAGGGCTATCCTTATATTCCTTTTTTTCATTAGCCGTTTCATGCTGAAAATCTGAGTCGAGGGTCCAAGGTCTAAATTTGTTTACTCGTCCTAGACGGAGTATGCATCATATGGATTTATGCATTATACACAAATATAATACTGCAAGTATGCAAGTTTTCCGTCAGATGAAAAATCAGGTGATTACAAAAAAATGATGTATGCGAATTACCTGCTCAAACCCAAATAAAACTTACTAGTGGTGAGGAATGTATGGCTAATTCAAATTCTTTTGGGGAGGATATTTAGTAGCCTGGAAGCCTGGCCAATGTGCTCTCTCACATTATAGGCCAGGTAACGCCAGCCATTTTTGGTGCATTATGGGTAACGCTCTGGGTAACGCCGTACACTGCACCACTCATGCCCTGCAGTGTGGGCTGTTATCGTGAGAGCTAGCGTGACTGACAGTTCAAGCCGTGCGCTAATATAATTCAGAGATGGCAGTTTTCCTAATTTCCAAGGAAATCCTTGTTTTCATTTTCAGTTTATAAAATCCTTTTTTTCCTCATTCACACTACTAGACAGTAGTTCAAACACCAACACACACCCCAGAGGAGGGGTGTTAAAGCCTGCTCCCACCTACCACGATTCTGGTCCCGATTGGCCTTACGACGGCCTTCCCGACACCATTCCGATTCTAGCGTGAGGTCAGCAAAAATCGTGGTAGGTGGGACAGGTTTCTGCGATTCTGTCCACGATAGCTCACGATAGGCTGCGATGAAAACGCCAATCGTAGAGGTCCCGATAAATTCCAACATGTTGGAAATTTCACAGCCTGTCGTTGGGTATCGTAGCCTATTGGGAAGATATCGTGGTCAGCGCGTATGATTCACCGATTGGATCACGACAGAGGTCTACGATTCGGGGACCTCCCGATAGGTCACGATTTCGCCATTTCAAATCGTAGCGATCGGGAAGCATGTCGTGGCCTATCGTGGTAGGTGGGGGTCCCCTCTAACGGGGGGAAGTGGGCGGGTTAGTGGCATTGCATGTCACCTGAACACCAGGCGTGTGCACACGAGTGTTGCGTCAGGCGACACAGAACGGGTCTGCTGCCCACGTGGACCTGGCCTCAACACCTCCACGTTGTGTTCTCACGGGAGGGCGATAGCAACCGGAGGGCTGGAGGTGGAGTGTGGGGGGGGGGGGGGGCACGTCACAAGTGGCGCATTGATCTACTGCAGCAGGTACCTCTATCACACACACATACCACACACACACAAATCCATAGCTTCTGTTCTGATATGTATTGTAAAGTTCCCGTAGTGTTTATCAAAATGACTTGTCTTACAAGTATAGTGGAACATATTGGATGTTAAACTACCCAAACAAACAAACAATCCTCATGTTCTGAAAATTATATATATATATATATAGAGTTTTCCAACGTGAAAGAAATTCATAACATTTGAACCGATCATGAATGTAATACCGCCCCAATATTGGTGAAAAAAAACGTGAAATAATGCTAGACTTTGCTTTGGCATTTCTTCAACCCAACCCCACGTGAAGTGTACTACTTCAATATCCATGCACACAACAATGTGGTCCCAGAGACTGCTAATGCTGCATAGTTTTAGTGTAGAGCGCCCTGACCTAAACAGGTTTAATAAGTGTGGTGTCCCGTCTTGAGTTCATCAGTATGTGAACCATGAGGAAGTGCTGGCAACGACGGTCCCTAAAACATTGATCTCACATGTAAACAAATCTCAAATAGAGCTGGCTTTTACTGAACGCACACACTCACACCTCGCTGATTACATTGATGTTCACCAGGGCCCTTCATTCGGGTACCCTGCCCTGTTTTTATAGGCCACTTTACGTGCCATGTTTGACTGGTACCTTGTCTCCCACTCTCCTAGCAGAGATCCTGCGCCATCCCTGGCATATTGACAGTAGATTACAACCTAGAATTGCTCAAGCCTTTAATTATTGGCTTTCATGAAACGATTCCATAAGATTAGGACGCACCTTCCCCTCATTGGCCCAGGAATCGCGAGAATGGGTGGAGTAGGTGGAGGCACTCTCCTAGCAGAGATCCTGCACTTCCTGTGGCTGCTTATATCTCTGAACGAACCTTCCTGTTTCAGTTGGCATATGTGGCAAAATCTGCCACATATGCCAGTTTTTTATATTCTCTAAATTCTTAGTGCTTTTGAGGGCATTTTGTATTCTACTTGTGATAGAAATGTACTTATTTTTATGGTAAAAGATATACACTTATTTATGTTATTTCTTATGTCAAACCAGACATGGTCTTCGGGATTACTTTCTTCAATGGAAAGCAGCTCATGTGTTGCAGGGTTTTGATTGTCAACATGACACATGCGCACAAAGAGCTAACATAGTGTAGCTCTGGCGGCCAGTGTAGAGATTAATAAGCACCAGCTCCCACGAAAGATCTGCTGGGAGAGTGGCCGTCTGCCCCTCCTGGTTCCCGATCCCGCTACTAGGCGGCGCCTGTCACGGTTTAATCACACGGCTGTCGTGTCTCAAGTCTCGCTCCGAGAACAGCCTCCGTACGTGGGGGTGGTGCGAACACTGGGGTCGACTCAGTGGGCGTATGATTACATCACAGACAGAGACCGAGACAGAGACCGCGTAGTGCACGGTACGCGGGTATCCGCCACGCTCAAAGAGTACACCCATTTAAAGCAATTCACAAAATATCACCCGTTTCTGTTAATATTAGAAAATAAAAACATTGCCAGGTAGGATCTGAAGTGAACCTTGATTAGAGCCGCGGACAAACGTGGATTTATTTTTTGACCATGAAGTGTTCAGATTTTTACAACTCTAGGTGCACATACCGAGCAAGATTCTACTGATAGCGCTGCTGAACCTGCTATTTGTCTCAGGGTTGATTGGGATTTTCAAGAAAATGCGTACATACTTCTATATTTAACCCACTCAGGGCGGATAATGCCTTGAGGCATTCCCCAGCATAACCCGGATAATTCCTTAAGGCATTCCCCAGCATAGACCGAATAATGCCTTGAGGCATTCCCCAGCATAGACCGGATAATGCCTTGAGGCATTCCCCAGCATAGACCGGATAATGCCTTGAAGCATTCCCCAACTTTGACCGAATAATACCTTGAGGCATTCCTCAACATAGACTGAATAATGCCTTGAGGCATTCCCCAGCATAAACCGAATAATGCCTTGAGGCATTCCCAAACATAGACCGAATAATACCTTGAGGCATTCCCCAACATAGACTGAATAATGCCTGGAGGTATTTCCCAACGTAAGCCAGAAAATGCCTCGAGGCATTATCAACGATATTCACTGTATATACACAACGGCTTCATTGTTATTATCAGGAAACACACTATATGAAATTAACTAGCACATGATACCATCATCCTGGTTGAATATTTCACAACAGTTCTGCTAATGCCTGGCTGTAGCAGTAAGGTCTGGAGTGTGATTCGGGGCTGGAGGACAACATTGGGTCATGTCACATTGTGACTCGTCATCGTGTATTACTGCTATATCAAAGGCCAGTCCTTCTCATACCATGTCTATGTGGTATGGGAACTAAAAGAACTCTAACCTGGTAAATGTGTAGGGGTGAGATTTCTACCTGAATTTATCACCCTCGACGTGTAAAAGAACCTTGTGAAAGTCTGGTAAGGACCTGTAATGGTTAACGGGGCTTAAGTCCAACCAGCCTCATCGGTTTATTGTGCAGACATTGATTAGCTCTGTATGTAGGGTAGGTGCAAAGAGTAGGGCTTACTCGTGGTACTACACTGAGACTGTGTGAGCTAACAGAACACTACGTGTAGGGCACAGAGTGATTGCTAGTTCTAAACGTCCGCTAAATCATCCGCCAGAAAATTGTTAGATTGTGCCACTGTAGTCGGGGGACAGCCACTATGTTCTGCTTTCATAATCTACAGATAATCGTGAGACGAGGCTCAAACCCTTCTATGGCAAACCAAATTTCTTTTTTATAAAATCCTTTGATAACTGGGCCCGCCACCTGTTTTGTTTTGTTTAGCGTCAGGAGGGAGGGGGGGGGGGGCATGATGGCCACCTCCATAACACAATAGCTATGTTCCCTATACAGTGTGCCTGAATACAGTGGAGATAGTGTACATTGTAGTTGGATTGTCTTCATAGTCAAACCAGCCTCAAAAGTTGTATGGAGGCAGTATAAAGAATTGATATTGTCAACATGCTGGCTTATACAGACTCCTGGACTCCTCCGCCTACCACACCCCTCCTCTTTGATTCCTGGGCCAAAGGAAGGGAAGGATCATATTTATTGGATTTTGTTGAATAATTCAATGAATGTTCATAACCAAAGACTTGAGCAAGTCTACATCCTGGCCTACAACTGGTTTTTGTATAGAGGCTGGGCCAAACCTTTCATTGTTTCTTCTAGCCACGCCCTTTGTACTTTTTTTTTCTCTTTTTTTTTTAACTTGGGCGGAAATTCTTTCATTTAGATTATTAAGAATATTGAAAAAAATGGACAGAGGGGACAGCTGTGTTGTATTTTTCACCAAGGTTACTTACTGCTGTGGCCTGAGTCAGGAATTAGCACCTCCCTCCCTCCCTCCCTCCCTCCCTCCCTCCCTCCCTCCCTCCCTCCCTCCCTCCCTCCCTCCCTCCCTCCCTCCCTCCCTCCCTCCCTCCCTCCCTCCCTCCCTCCCTCCCTCCCTCCCTCCCTCCCTCCCTCCCTCCCTGCCTCCCTCCCTGCCTCCCTCCCTGCCTCCCTGCCTCCCTGCCTCCCTGCCTCCCTGCCTCCCTGCCTGTTAGCCTGCCTGCCTGCCTGCCTGCCTGCCTGCCTGCCTGCCTCCCTCCCTCCCTCCCTCCCTCCCTCCCTCCCTCCCTCCCTCCCTCCCTCCCTCCCTCCCTCCCTCCCTCCCTCCCTCCCTCCCCCCCTCCCACTCACCCTCTCTACTTGACATGTCGGTAACATCTTATGAATAGTGGATGCTGAAGGTGGTTTCCACAACCTGGGAACCCCGATAGCAACACCACCAGCACTGAACACCCCACCACAATGTACATGACACATCCCTCTGCCCTCTGCTCGTCTCCTTCACCCCCAGCAGTGGTAGATTTACTGCTATGTCAAAGGTCAGTCCTTCTCATACCATGTCTGTGTGGTGTGGTGTACAGCCACCTTTCTCCTTCACTCCCAGCAGTGTTAGATTTACTGCTACATCAAAGGCCAATCCTTCTCATACCATGTCTGTGTGGTGTGGTGTACAGCCACCTTTCTCCTTCATCCCCAGCAGTGGTAGATTTACTGCTATATCAAAGGCCAATTCTTCTCATACCATGTCTATGTGGTGTGGTGTACAGCCACCTTTCTCCTTCATCCCCAGCAGTGGTAGATTTACAGCTATATCAAAGGCCAATCCTTCTCATACCATGTCTATGTGGTGTGGTGTACAGCCACCTTTCTCCTTCATCCCCAGCAGTGGTAGATTTACTGCTACATCAAAGGCCAATTCTTATCAAACCATGTCTGTGTGGTGTGGTGTACAGCCACCTTTCTCCTTCATCCCCAGCTGTAGTAGATTTTCTGCTATATCAAAGACCAATCCTTCTCATACCATGTCTATGTGGTGTGGGAAGTAAAAGAACTCTCACCTCGGTAAATGTATTTGTATACAAAGTACCCAATGAGAATGTATGGGTACTCAATGGGTAAGGGTGTACTATCAGAGGCCATAACCATGGTGTACGGATCCAAAACTGTGGTATACGGCCTGAAAGCCGTAGTATACGAGAAAAAAGTCCCTTCCTGAAAAACATAGTTCCTAGTGATATACCCGTAAATATTGCGATTCCTGGGTTTAGTTTATTGGAGAAGATGGATGATAAATACAACAAACGGTAGTTATGTGGACAGGCGGCTCTGTAAACCACTCGAGGTTGACGTCGTACTACACTCACTGATGCTCGTGTATTACTACGCATCAACTACTAGTGGTTTACGACCGCCTGTCCACAAAACCATCGATTATTGTCTATTTACATATAGAGTACCAGTACGCATTGAACAGTGTCTGCTGCTATCAGTTAAACACATTGCTTCGTCTCCAACCCACATACACACATTAAAGCATCGTGCACAATAGGATTATAGCTTGCGCTTCGGGAAGGGAGGGGGGGGGGGGTTGGGGCGTCAAACCCAGTAATAAGCTAATCTAGTTTCCGTAATTAATCGCCTGGGCCTGAGTCGGCGTGGGCTGGCCGCAGTAAGGAGGCATGGTACAGGCGACGGGGCCGAGTCAAGTAGCCGAGGACAGAAAAGCTTCCTTCTTCACGGGCTTCTCGCCTTTAATCAATACTCCCAACAAATGCTGTTTCTTGTCGGGGAGGCTCGTCTAAAAGCCTGTCATCAAAGATTCAGCGCGGGAGAATCTAAGTGGAGAGGCTGGCGTCCCGTGGGGCCGGTTTACTTTCCGCGCCAACCACAACCTAAAAGTCGTCTGCTCGCTCCAGTCAGTCGACAACTTTTCCCGCGCTTTCTATAGGGACGCACTGATTGAACAGGGACTGTATTCTCTGGCAAACAAAGCTTGAATGTCGTCTCTTTCAGTTTTCCTCGTTTCCGCGGAATTCCGTGTTTTTTCGATTTTTGGATTAAGAAGGCCGTTTTTCTGTGTAAAATGAACATAACAACTGATAAATACTGATGTCAGAGCTCAGGGAAACCCTGAAATCAGGGTTTTATAAAACACAGAAATATTGTCCTCACTATTAAAAAGCTTCAATAGAACCTGTGTATGTCAACCCCTGGTGTTTCAGGAACCCCATATACCAGATTTCAAAATAAAATTGTGTTATTACTTCCATGATTTTCAGGGTTTTCCCTGACAAGCTCCCCATAGATAATGCATGGATGAAAATCCCTGAAATCCCTGAAATCCCTGAAAACCTGTTACAGGTACTGTAGTCTCTGGGAAACAATGCTTGAATGTCGTCTGCTTGAAGTAGAATGGATTCTCTGAGAAAGCCACTGACTGCACGGCTTGACCTCTAGCCAATTACAGGGAGCAGCTTCATACCCGTCATCTTGCTGACCCGATCGGTATGTTGCAGCGACTGGTTTGCCGTTGTCAGTATAATCTGTCCAGCGGAGTGTTGCGTCAATGGTCTGCGGCACAACCCTTCAGTGAGGCAGCACTATAAAACGGGCATAGGGTCCCACTGCTACAAGTAGACCAAAGTTGAGTTAATATACATTTCGAGAACCAGATAGGTTAACCAATGAGTCAGTCTCAAAAAGAATGTAACTAGCCTACCGAGACGTAAAACTACACAAACAAACGAACAAACAAGCACGCAAGATTACGACAGATATGAACAATGTACATCGCCTGCCTCTAATTGAACAATAAACCTCCCATCGAAATAAGAAACGGAGTCTGGATGAAATATGTCATTGTGTGGTGAGGTCCGCGCTAAAAACTGTACCCTGCGCAGGCAAGATGATCCCATCTAATAGACTTCCCGCGAAAAATCACCAGATACTATATGGATGCAATCGTCTGCTTTGATTGAACATCAGCTTTTCCTGTCCGACACAAGTAGATGTGGCTCGGTCCAAATCGCCTGCTCTTAGTGAGGAACACAGTCCTCGGACGAGAATAAAAACAAGAGAAATAAAAAACCCGGAGCGGTCTGTAAGGCAAGCCACACGGACGGCGTCTGCCGGAGCCCTTCGTGAAGCCATCAAATCATTTTCCCGGCCCCGGTTTCGAATCAACTTCAGACGACATTTCCGAGGAGGTGAATTGTCGTCCGGTGTGAGTCTCGTCATCGTTGTCGGAGGCGGGTAATTGAACTGGCGCCCGGAGATACCTGACCGCCCCCCCCCCCCCCCCCCACGGCAACCCGCGCCGCCCGCCACCCGCCCCCACGGGCCCGGGCAGCCAGGGTCCGCGGCAACCCGCGCCGCCCGCCCCCACGGGCCCGGGCAGCCAGGGTCCGCGGCAAGGCGGGGGCGGCAAGCGGGGGGAGGGGGCGGGGGGGGGGAGGGGGCGGCATGGGGCGTGAGAGAATGGGCGGCAAGGGGGGGGGGCGGGGAGAGAGAGGGGGGGGGGGATGAGAATGGACACTTTTTGAGGAAAGCATAGAACTTGTCCGGTCCGCAGTGAGGGGGGCGGCAAGGGAGGGGGCGGACGGCAAGGGAGGGGGCGGCAAGGGGCGGGGAGAGAGAGGGGCTGAGAATGGACACTTAGAGAGCGTTCAATAATTATGGCCGGGGGTGGGTGTAGTCTGTAGGGGGGGGGGACTTTTTATTTGGTATTTCAAGGGGGGGGACACAATGTTTTTTTGGTATTCCAAAGTGTGTGTGGGGGGCGGGGGGAGGCAACATTTCTTTTGGTATTTGCCTGCAGGGAGAGGGCGGTTTTTTTTCACTATCTGCCGGGGGTTGAAGTTTTTAGCGGGAGAGAGTTGGAGACGGGGGGTGGGATGGGAATGGACTCTTATTGAGGGGAGAAATTAAGAGGTAGGAAAGGGTGTAAAGGGGAGCAGGGGAGAGAGGGGGATGGGACAATTATTGAGGGGGGGGGGGAGGAGGTAGGAAATGTGTAGGGTAATGAGAGTGGGAGGGGGGATGGACGCTTATTGAGGAAATTAATAAGGAGTTAGGAAAGGGGGGCAGGGGAGAGGAGGGGGGAAGAAATGGACACATACTGGGGCAGGTATATGAAGATAGGAAAGGATGTAGGTGGGGGAGACCAGTGAGTAAAAAGTTAATTTAACTTCTGAACATTACCTAAGAGTGGCTAAGAGTGCAACTACTGAGGAGACAATTCGGAGTTAAGGAAGGAAGTGCTGTAATAATATGATAGGAAAAGACGGGTAAAGGGAGAAATTGTAAATTAAGAGATGGGAAAGCGAGTTGAAAATACAATCCGGGGGTAGCGGATATATGACAAGATTTGGCACGGAAGACAAGAGACTGAGGATTAAGAGGTGGAGTAGCGCTTCACCGACCAACGAAAGCAGGAAATCATGTGAAATTGATGAAGATAAGTGGTAAAGGTGGGGACGTGTTGGACAGAGCTGACTGAGAGGAGGGAATGAAAAAAGAATCATTCAAGGGAGGCGCAAAGCGACGAGGAATAGAAAGTACAGGAAAATAAAGATAGGAAGGTGTGAGGGAAACAAGTAAAAAACCTGGAGATGTGGGGAAATAAAGAAGATCGAAAAGTCGATGCAGGGATGGAGAAAAAACTCAGAAAGGTCATTGCATGGACCTTTAAAAGGCTGGAAAAGAGGGGGCGTCTAAGAAGTATACAAAACACTCGGGAGACTAGATTACGGGTGAGGTGCCTACTAGAGAGGGGATTGAATCAGCGGTCGTTAGGAGTAAAAGATGCGCCGTGAAAGGAAACGTGGCCACAAGTGTGGCGCGGAGCATGCGCGGCTCTGATGACGTCATCAAGAGGGCACCTGACGGGACGCCGGGCGGACGCCGGGGGAACGCTGAGGGGACGCTGAGGGCTCTCACTACAACCACCTGGTGACAGTCCCACCAGTAGAAGCCACCTGACGGGACGCCGGGGGGACGCCAGGGGAATGCTGAGGGGACGCTAATAGCTCTCACGATAACCGCCTGCTGATAGTCCTACCAGGAGAGGGCACCTGACAGGACGGGAGCGGCTGGAAGGATGTCATCAAGGGTGCACCTGACGGGATGCCGGGCGGAAGCTGAGGGAATGCTGGGCAGACGCCAGGGGAATGCTGAGGGGACGCTAAAAACTGTCACTATAACAGTTAGCAGAGTGAACCTGACGGGAACGCCAAACGGACGCCTGCGGAACGCTGACAGACTCCCAACAGCAGAGTGCACCTGACAGGATGCTGGGCGGATGCCAGGTGGACACTGAGGAGAGCGGCTGGGGTGACATCATCAGGAGGCCACCTGACGGGACGCTTGGCGGAAGACAGAGGGACACTGAGGGTAGCGGTCAGGGAGGCCGTCATCTGGAGGCCACCTGACGGAACAACGGGCGGACACTAGATGGATGCCGGGGAACAGTGAGGGGAGCGGCTGTAAGGACGTCATCTGGAGGCCACCTGCCGGGCAGAGGCCGAGGGCTCTCACTATAACCGCCTGACAACAGACTCCCACCAGCAGAGGGCACCTGACAGGATGCCCGGCAGAGGCTGAGGAGAGTGGCTGGGAGGATGTCTTTTGGAGGCCACCTGACGGGACGCTGGGCAGAGGCTGAGGGCTATAACTGCCTGACGACATAATCTCACCGGCAGAGGGCACCTGACGGGAACGCTGGGTGGACGCTCAGAGGACGCTGACAGACTCCCACCGGCAGAGGGCGCCGGCGACTAACTGCCACTGCGCACGCGCCGCTTCGACTCATTGTCAAGTCACGTCATTGAGCAATTAATAGGGCCGATAAATCAATTAGCGCCCTCACATTGAGGATATGAATAATTGAGACTGGTTTTCTGCGGGGTGAGTCGCCAGCTAAACGGACCCGCCGTAAGCGGACACTAAAACAGGCCGTCGACACAGCCCCCGCCTCCCCAACGCCTCGTAACGCCACAGGTCCTCAACAAAGCACTATATTGATCTAGAAGGTCGCTGTATCGGCATCTCTAATACCGGAGACACACCAAGCGGTTATGGCAGCGATTTCTGGAATTGCCAACACAATATGGCGTGTATGTGAGCTATTATTTCATATTTCCCCTGATTATTGCTTCTGATACGCTAAATTATCGGTGGGATATATTACTATGAAAAAATATCTCAGATAAATGCTATTTTGTATTGGTGATTCCAGAGATCGCCGCCTTGACTCGCTTGGTGTGTCCCTGGCTTAAAGCCGGAGACACACCAAGCAAGAAAGGTAGCGATTTCTGGAATCGCCAACATTAAATTGCATCTATGTGAGCTATTATTTCATATTTCCCTTGATTATTGCTTCTGATACGCTAAACTATCGGTGGGAGATATTACTATGAAATAATATCTCACATATATATGCCATTTTGTGTTGGCGATTCCAGAGATCGCTGCCTTCACTCGTTTGGTGTGTCCCTGGTATAAGAGCCAGCCTGGACAACCGAGTCTTTCATTTCTGAGGGAATTGGATAGAAACCATAAAAAACAACAGCAGCAACAATTGGCTTCGTGAATGTAATGCTAACTTAGTGCATTTGACGCCATTGAAATCAGCTTTTTATGTTCTGGAAATCAGATGGTATACGTGGCATTGTGATAATCCAAAGTGCTCTTCATTTCTTGAATAGGCTTCATTTCTCTCTAGAGAATCGGTCTATATGCACGGTTTTTTATGAATAATCCTCGCTTTCACATTCTAAAGCCCCAATGGCTCCATTGAAATTAATGCTGGGAGTGTCTCGCAATGAGAGATGGAGATTTCTAATGTCTATATATCTCACTATGTGTGCGCTTAATACTCGCTGAAGATACCTCGATATATATCTGTATGGCCATGCTGGAATACTTACTTCCTGACTTCACATTCGGAGATTCATTTGCATATGTGGAGAATGGTTCTTTCGAAAAAGACTTAAAATGTAAAGTGTGGCATTGCGAACTGCGAGTTGCTAATTAAAGGGGTGATTCCACCAGGACGTGTGATATATGCCGATCATGGCCGATTTGTTGACTCGCTAGGTCGGGATGAATCGTGTGTGAATATCTGATTGAATCGCTGCAGTGGTATACCCCCCCCCCCCCCATGCTCAACATACAGGGGTGATGCTCTTTCCCGGTTTTATCACGATTCTTCAAGATGCAGCCAGATGCTGCAAGATACGGGCCGACCTTGCCAGGCAAAGATAGAATCAGAACTTAAAGACAAATGCTGGTAGTATGTAGATTTACTGCTATATCAAAGGCCAGTCCTTCTCATACCATGTCTATGTGGTATGGTGTACAGCCACCTTTCTCCTTCATCCCCAGTAGTGGTAGATTTACTGCTATATCAAAGGCCAGGCCTTCTCATACCATGTCTATGTGGTGTGGGAAGTAAAAGAACTCTCACCTCGTTAAATGTGTAGCGGTGAGATTTCTACCTGAATTCATCACATAGATTCGATCACCACCCTCGTGGTGTAAAAGAACCTTGAGAAAGTCTGGTGAGAACCTGTTATGGTTGACTGGACGTTAAATCAAACCAACAAACAACAAACAAACCTGTAATAGTTAACTGGACGTTAAATCAAACGAAACCAAACCAAATTGCAAAAGGACAATGCGGGCACTGTCCACGTATTACTGCTGGCCACGTCTGTCGTTGCGTGCCTGCTTACGTGTAGGTACGTGCGTGCTTACGTGTACGTGACAAACAAGACCGGAACCACAGCGGCATGTAAAACAACCCGCGCATTGACCAGTCCCTCCCTCCCCCACCCTCAAACACCGGGATCAAGAAAGCCAACACTCATTGCGCATGCCCAGGAGTGGCTCCGTGGTCACATGACCGCTTCGTCCTATCACGTGACCGCGGCCATTACAGGCGTGACGATAGAGTCGGGGCCGCGGGCTGTTGCCATGGTAACGGGCACGTGGTTGATGGTCGGCGTCGGTTGTCATCAGACGCTGATCCGTCACGTGCTACTGTGACGTCACAGACGCCCGCTTAAATATTCCCCGGGTGGTGTGAATTTCCATTCCCGGTCAACACCGATGATCCTCATCAATGGCAGGTAGCGGGGGTGTGGTTTTTCAGTCGCGGTAAACAAGAGGGACTCCTGTTGCTTAGTTCTGTTAAAGTTGCGGACAGGTAAAAGTGTAAAAGTGGTAAAAGAGCACTGGACTCATAATCCCAAGGTTGTCAGACTTGTGGGTTCGAGTCCCACTGCAGCCACTTTTCTCCTTCATCCCCAGCAGTGGTAGATTTACTGCTATACCAATGACCAATCCTTCTCATATCATGTCTATGTGCTGTGGTATGCAGCCATCTTTCTCCTTCATCCCCAGCAGTGGTAGATTTACATGTCTGTGTGGTGTGGGAAGTAAAAGAACTCTCACCTTGGTAAATGTGTAGGGGTGAGGCTTCTGCCTAAATTCATTTCATAGATTTGATCGCTACCCTTGTGGTGTAAAAAACCTTGAGAAAGTCTGATAAGGACCTGTAATGGTTGACTGGATGTTAAATCAAACCAATTAAACAAACAAACCACCCCACCACCCCCCACCTACCACATACTTCTCACCACATACTATTCACCACCCACCACCCACCACCCCAGCCCATCACTTCACATTCAGTTATGTCGGGATTCCATTCGGCTTCCACGAGAAACTCCAAACAAAGAATAGAGATGAGCATTCAGAAAATTCAGAAATACCGATGCTCTGGACAAATTCCATAGAACCTGTGTTTTAAAATGGATGTTGATATTAAGGAGGGAGAATGTCTGATAACATGGTCTGCCTCTCGTGATTGGTATTTTTTTTTTTTACAAGATTTCTATATCGTATGATACAGTTTCCTGCCCCAATTAACAATGGGACAGGTAACGCCAAACGAGAGCAGTGTGTGATCGACCTTGAACTTTCGCTGCTTCTCCGCTGATTTGTAGTGGCAAGGAGAACCAGTACAAGATCTCCTATAGAAAGCACAGGCTTAATTAAACTCAGACTGTTAGGGACCGCCATTTTGAAACAGGGATTCCTGCCTCCTTCCCAAGATGCAGCTGGATAATGGCGGATCGCTGGTTCTCAACTTTTTGTCTCTTGCCATCCAGTAACCAGCAATATGATACAGTATCCTTCTTGTCCTACTGATGCTATAAATAAGTCTAATTGAACAAACTGGATGTTAAACTATCCAAACAAACAAACAAAATGCTATAAATAGAACTGCCAACCCTGCAGTTCCTCTTACGAAGGTAATGGCCAATGGGAGCCATGCTCTGTTAAACCTTCACGTACCGTAACCCACAGGCGGCGCGGTGCGTGAACGGACATAACTCCCGACATAATCACGCATGCGCTGTTCATCGTTAAGAAGATGCTAGCGCCATCTGGGTGGTGCCGGTGATACCAGACGAGCGGACATCGCCTATTGTTGTTCCTGGTTCATTGTACCGGTCCTCTGTAAACGAGGGTCGTTAAGTGAATTAATTAACGTCACAATTCCCGCCAAACACAGCTGCTGGGTCCTTCAGATGTCAGCTCGCTTGTGTCGTCTGCTCCAGTCACTAACTTCTCTTAAAAGTGATCGTTAGAAGTTGGATGCCTTTAACAGGGATGCCAGTTTTCAATGTTTCCATTGAATTCAATGTTTTCATTTTCAGAACAACAAAATGATTCCTTGTGTAATATTGATATACCAACTGCTAAATAGCCTAATTCAACCACAGCCCAGAATCCCCTGCTGAACCTCCCCACTGACCCATGTAAAAACTTGAGCTTTCCCTTGATTCCTACTGTAATGCATATGTAGTGCATAAATTCTGTATTGCAAGAAAAATATTTCAATGTTTTTTTCTTACCCCCACTGACAACCCTGCTTTAAAAGCATATCGGACAATTTGGCGTGAAAATCAAAACCCATGTAATTTTTCTGAAAATTGAATACAATGATCTCTAAGTGTTGCAGAGCACATATTTGGCTTAAAAAGTGGGGGTCACCGTGCTAGATTTTGATTTAGAGATCAATATTATGATCATTTTACATAAGAATATAGAGAGATCATAAAAGGGTGTTTTTCACATAGTAAAACGCATGTCATTATTCTTAGAATTTCACAGAATATAGTACATATATAGTACTACCTATTTAGAATTTAAAAACCATAGGAAAATTAAAAACCATGTCAATTTCCTGAAAATTTAATATGATGATCTCCTAGTGTTGCGGAATACATATCTAACTTAAAAATCGGGTGTCATCGTGCTAGTTTGTGATTTATAGATCAATATTATGATGATTTTATAAGCATATATAGAAATTCTAAAATGAATCAGTTTTCTTTACTAATAATTGACATCGTTTAAAAATCACCAGGTGGCGCCACTGTGAATTGCAGGATATGCCTTTAATCGTCCGGCCATACTCTACATAGTAACTAACACATGATTAACCCGAAAAAAGTGCTTCTTCTAAAGGGCAAAATCCACCAGGCCGATTTGTCACCCGATCAATTGTTCCTGGGCCCTTAAGAGGAAGCTCATGTATTGTAATTTATTTAATTCTGATAATAATAATTTAATAAATGACCATTTTCAAAGATTTGAGAAATTCTAGGGCATCCGATAATAATCGGCGATTGTCTGGCTACGGAATCGGCTACCGTCGGTCCAGTGGAACACCCCCTTAATGCAGATTCTTCCAGGCAAGTTTGTGATTATTCAGTATGTTGCCATTGAGTGTTAAGGTTTATGGAACGACTGATCAACACTGAAAGGATGGCATATGGTATGTCAATGTATATTTGATCAATAATAAATACTCCGGCTATGGTGATACGGAGAGTTTCTATGTAATACCGCTGGGACTTTGTGATGAGACCGTTCTGTCAGAAGGTCACCTAAAGGTCGATTCTCACTAGGAGATTCGTGATTGGTGCCCGGTATAGTTGCCGGGAAAAGCCAGTCCTGGTTGGGTGGGAGGGCATTGTTGGCGACTACCTCTGTGGCCAAGTGGTAGGGGTGTTTGCCTCGAGCATGGGAGGTTGTGGGTTCAAACTGCATGGAGTTGTCCCATTACACGCACTGCCATATAAGGAATAGAGTAGTCCCAGAAGCCAATGACAGCATTCGCAGCAAACCCCGACTTTCACCCTGACCTCCTTACATGATATTTATAGCGCCTTGGTACGGTTCTACAGTCGAGAGTTGACCTCGAATCTAATGGGCCACAACCACTGTCCAATCCCTGGTCGGGTCATACCAAAGACTTACAAAAAAAATGGTACCCACTGTCCATGCGGCTTAACATGAGGAGTAGGGGTCTTGGGCCCGAGTGGAAGAACGGCTCTATCACCGAATTCGGAGATTGTGTAATACAATATCCCCTTAAAAATTGCTAAAAAAAAAAAGCTACTAAAATTTCAAACCTGTTTGAAGTTAAATCGCAAGGGACCAGTGCCTGTTTGGGATAGACTCGAGTCGGCCATTCAAGCACGCACCACTTTAAATTAAATGTATAGCCAGTAAAATTCTGGAAGCCCTGCGTGAGCAGACACCCCGCGTAAGCAGCCACTTTGGCCCGGATCAGAGGGTGTTCGCTTATGCGGGGTTTTACTGTATGTCTGCCATCTTTGATGTAGCAAAAAAAAAAAAAAAGCGCCCTCGTCATATTTTTCATGGCAAGTTTTTTTCTTAGTGGCCTAACAAAAGCAGCGGACGCCGCGGCTTCACTTTTTTGGCAACCTATAAAAATCTGCAAAAATTTTGGAAGACATTTTTAGAAAAAAAAATTGTTATGCGTGAAAATTCTGCATTAGATATCTACTACCAGGGCAGCATTTAATCCTATGTGGTAAGTATGTGGGACGAGGTAAATATCTGAGTATGGGGTTGTAGTAAGCCAGTGCCGTTATTATGGTTCATTAACTTAATGCCCGACGACTAATTGACCAACGTAAGACAGGGTAACTGCAGTGTATGGAAGTCTCTGTATGCATAACGGTCATACAGTTATACAACAGTCCAAAGGTGACTGATGAGAGAACAGGGAAGTCCCATGAGGCCTGTTTACACAAGCCGACTCGTGTAGGGTGAGGGGGATTTGTACCCCAATGTTGGGGGGTGGGGAGTTAGCTCAGTGGTTAAGGCACTGCACTTTAATCCCAAGGTTGTAGGACTTTGTGGGTTTGCATCCCACTGCAGCCACTCTTCTCCTTCACCCCAGCAGTGGTAGATATACTGCTATATCAAAGACCAATCCTTCTCTTACCATGTCTGTGTGGTGTGTTATGCAGCCACCTTTCTCCTTCATCCCCAGCAGTGGTAGATTTACTATTATATCAATGGCCAATCCTTCTCTTACCATGTCTGTGTGGTGTACAGCCCCTTTTCTCCTTCACCCCCAGCAGTGGTACATTTACTGCTATAGCAAAGGCCAATCCTTCTCATACCATGTCCATGTGGTGTGAGAAGTAAAAGAACTCTCACCTCGGTAAATGTGTTGGGGTGAGATTTTTACCTACATTCATCTTATAAATTCGGTCAAACCCAAAGTAAGTCTAATTGGACAAATTGGACGTTAAACTATCCAAACAAACAAACAAAAATACCCCACCAAACTGTAAGCTCTACAAAAAAAAAGTTCGCTGTATTTAGTAGTAGATGGAATTTGTATGTTTGTTCTCCATATCCTCTTCTTTATCGGAGGTAATAACAATCAAGTTCCATGATTTAGCGCCATAGTAACCGCCAGGATCATGTGATTGTGAAATGGAATCTGTGCAATAAGGTATTAGGACGCGATGACGCGATGGTAATACGGCGCCTGGATCACGAGTCACAGCGCTCTACAACAAACACGAGGAAAAATAACCATCTCCGAAACGTCTAGGACCAACAGGCACGTATACACACTGCGACTGGTTGTCATTTACCAGTCTCATCATGACAGAAGGGGAGAGTTAGAGCACCGGACTTGTAACCCCAAGGTTATAGGGCTTTGTGGGTTCTAGGCCCACTCCCAGCAGTGGTAGATTTACTGCTATATCAAAGGCCATCCTTCTCATACCATGTCTATGTGGTGTGGGAAGTAAAAGAACTCTCACCTGGTAAATGTGTAGGGGTGAGATTTCTACCAGAGTTCATTTCATAGATTCTATCATCACCCTTGTGGTGTAAAAGAACCTTGATAAAGTCTGGTAAGAACCTGTGATGATTAACAATATGTTAAATCAAACCAAACAAACCAACCAACTAGCCAGTACCAACCAACCAGCCAGCCAACCAGCCAGCCAACTAGCCAGCCAACCAGCCAGCCAACTAGCCAGCCAACTAGCCAGCCAGTCAGTCAGCCAGCCAGCCAGCCAGCCAGCCAGCCAGTCAGTCAGCCAGCCAGCCAGTCAGTCAGCCAGCCAGCCAGCCAGCCAACTACCCAGCCACTCAGCCAGCCAGTCAGTCAGCCAGCCAGTCAGTCAGCCAGCCAGCCAGCCACCCAGTCAGTCAGCCAGCCAGCCAGCCAGCCAGCCAACTACACAGCCACTCAGCCAGCCAGTCAGTCAGCCAACTAGCCAGCCAGTCAGTCAGCCAGCCAGTCAGCCAGCCAGCCAGTCAGTCAGCCAGCCAGCCAGCCAGCCAACTAGTCAGCCAGCCAGCCAACCAGCCAGCCAGCCAGCCAACTAGCCAGCCAACTAGCCAGCCAACTAGCCAGCCAGTCAGCCAACTAGCCAGCCAGCCAGCCAGTCAGTCAGCCAGTCAGCCAGCCAGTCAGTCAGTCAGCCAGCCAGCCAGCCAGTCAGTCAGCCAGCCAGCCAGCCAGCCAACTACCCAGCCACTCAGCCAGCCAGTCAGTCAGCCAACTAACCAGCCAGTCAGTCAGCCAGTCAGTCAGCCAGCCAGCCAGCCAGCCAGTCAGTCAGCCAGCCAGCCAGCCAACTAGCCAGCCAGCCAACCAGCCAGCCAGTCAGCCAGCCAGTCAGCCAACTAGCCAGCCAACTAGCCAACCAGCCAACTAGCCAACCAGCCAGCCAACCCACCAACCAATCCCCATTGAACTACGACCCGATTTCCCAGGTACACTATTTTCACACACGGACCACGTGATGTGTAAGAGTCACGTGACCCCGTGACGTCACGCTCGGCCCGCGCGTCCGTCCCCCGGTCTCCGGTGTAGGGGAGCGTGGTGAGGTGTATCCATCAGACGGACGTAACGGGATTTATTGTAGTCGGTAATGAATAATAAATGGGCGCGTGTCCCGCTACCTGAGCCGCGCACGTGGATACAGCGCGGCGCATCATATCCGGGCCGCGCACAAAGCCGCCTGGGTGACTGTATGTATAGCAGCTGAAATGGCGAAATGAATGGCCGTATGATAACCATATCCCGGTTACTGTTACGCCGATTTAGCCAGCCGTACGTCTGTCAGGGAGACTATTGTAAGTGTATGGAGTCTTTTTATGGTGTTACTGTTCATATCCCGGTTACTGTTACGGTGATTTAGTCGGCCGTACGTATGTCAGAGGGACACTTGTAGTGCTAATAGTGCTTTTTCATATCCCGGTTACTGTTACGGTGATTTAGCCAGCCGTATGTCAGAGGGACACTTGTGTGTGTTTGGAGTCTTTTTATGGTGCTTTTTCATATCCCGGTTACTGTTACGCTGATTTAGCCGTACGTATGTCAGGGAGACTATTGTATGTGTATGGAGTCTTTTTATGGTGTTTCTGTTCATATCCCGTTTACTGTTACGGTGATTTAGACACACATACAAGAGAGACTCTTGTATGTGTAGGGAGTCTTTTTATGGTGTTTCTGTTCACGTGTGGGTTTCCGTCAAGTGCATTCAGTTAAACCCAGGAATGTTGTAAAAGGGGGAGTTTTTTTTATGGTATATTGTTTTATAACTGAGTTACGGAATATCTGTAGGTAAAGTGGAAAAATGGTTAGTGGCACTTCCCCATCATCTATAGGGACAGATCTATCGGCAAATTCGCCACTCAAGAACTGGCATACTAAAGGGTCCAAACTATTCATCCAATAATCACCCAGCTGAATGGACTACTTAACCTGCTGTGGTCCTCTGGTCCCTTCCCCAGCGATCCAGACTTTACATGAGCACCCAAAACAAAACCCATAGCACAATGATCACATAATTAACTTAAAGCCTTATTAGACCTATAAGACATTAACATTACCGATCAACACTGATTGGATTGTGCCCTTCCACTCTATTGAATCCTCCTTATTCTGGTCGCTGGACATAGTCCACTGTAAGTTTGGTCGATTGCCTACAGCGATAGGGCATTACAGGCCCGTCAGAAATTCCCGATTTGCCCGACTGTTGGCTGCCTCCTAAATGCGCTACAGTACGCATTGGGGTAGGGATTTAGCTCAGTGGTTAGAGCACCAGCCTGGTAATCCCAAGGTTGTAAGACTTTGTGGGTTCGAGTCCCATCCCCAGCAGTGGTAGATTTACTGCTATAACAAAGGCCATGCTTCTCATTCCATGTCTATGTGGTGTGGTGTGCAGCCATCTTTCTCCTTCATCCCCAGCAGTCGTAGATATACTGCTATATCAAAGGCCATCCTTCTCATTCCATGTCTATGTGGTGTGGGAAGTAAAAGAACGCTCACCTCGGTAAATGTGTAGGGGTGAGATTTCTACCTGAATGCATCACATAGATTCGATCACCACCCTTGTGGTGTAAAAGAACCTTGAGAAAGTCTGGTAAGGAACTATAATGTTTGACTGGACGTAAAATCAAACCAAACAAAAAACAAACAGTAGCATGAAGGTAGAGGGCAGGGAGTTAGCTCAGTGGTTAGAGCACCGGACTTGGCAAAAATGGCAAGTTTACTAGGAAATGTCCTGAAAGATATAGTTTTCTTCTATTCCTTCAAAATAAGGACGGTGACCTCTGATTTTTTAAACTTAAATATGTAGCACTACACATGTCATATATTCTGTGAAAGTTTTGAGAAAAGGACATGAGTTTTACTATGTGAAAAACAATTCTGTAGAATTTATTTATATTCCATTGTGATATAATCATGATATTGATCTCCAGATCGAAAACTAGCACAATAACCCCCGATTCTTAAGTTAGATATGTGTCCAGTAACACTTAGAGATCATCATATTTAATTTTTTTTAAATTTTTTTTTTTATATTTAATTTCCAGAAAGATGACATGGGTTTTACATTTCAGGGTAAATTGTCCGATATGCATTGAAGTTCCTTTTATTGAAATTTATTTATGTACTCTCTGGTGCGAATAATCATCGCTGGTGTCAGTAATTATTCCACAGCGATTAGGAAAAACATCGTCCCAGATGTCAGTGGGATAATTTCAAAGTGAAATGAATACATGAGCCGGATAGAATTTTATACAGAAATCGGTATTGATTCTGTGGCATTCATTACGGTTTTTGAGAGGTCTTAAATGAAGACCACGGATAACATGTTTTTCTAAATCTTTCCTTGAGAAAACATCTGAAGTATCAATAAAATTCGATATCAAAAACTGAGCCAGTGAACTTGGAATTGAAATTGCTGTGGTCGCCAGTAAGCTGACAGCTTCTAATGAGTTTTGCAGATTTTGTAGGCGAGTGGGGTGCCAGGATCTTTAAGAAGATTGGAGTCTTGTTGCATGTTCCTGGATAACTCAGGTTATTACTTTTCAAATTAATTTTCGATCAGTTATGCTATATCAAAGGCCAATCCTTCTCATACCATGTCTATGTGGTGTTGTGTACAGCCAATTATCTCATTCACTGCCAGCAGTGGTAGATTTACTGCTATATCAAAGGCCAATCCTTCTCATACCATGTCTATGTGGTGTGGTGTACAGCCACTCTTCTCCTTCATCCCCTGCAATAGTCTATTTACTGCTATATCAAAGGCCAATCCTTCTCATACCATGTCTATGCGGTATTGTGTACAACCACTTTTCTCCTTCACCACCAGCAGTGGTAGACTTACTGCTATATCAAAGGCCAATCCTTCTCATACCATGTCTATGTGGTGTGGGAAGTAAAAGAACTCTCACCTCGGTAAATGTGTAGGGTTGAGATTTCTACCAGAATTCATCTCATAGATTCAGTCAAACCAAAAGTAAGTCTAACTGAACAAATTGGACGTTAAACTGCCCAAACAAACAAACAATCTTTGTTCCACGCCAATACAACAGTGGTCTTAATCTCCTCACACATCCTAAGCCCAATACATGGCCAACATTGACGTTTCCATGTTTTCTTAGTCTCTCTGAGGCAGTGAATTCCACTTCCACTCTTTTTACCCTTACTGGGATACAGGGACTGGTACAATGGGTAATGATTTCTGGCGCTGTTTAGCTTGGGGCCATAAACAGGAGATTTGGTTCACAGTGGACAAGTCTATGATTCATGAGCCAGTCAGAGAAGGGTACATACTTTAATGCACATTATTCTGATTGTGTTTAATCATTTAATAAAAGTTCAGAATCAAAAACTTTGATTCATGGGCCAGTCAGAGAAGGATACATACTTTAATGAACTTTATTCTGACTATGTTTAATCATTTAATGAATATTCATAATCAAAGACTTGAGCAAGTCTAAAGGTCTATACTAGCAGCTGCGGGCCTGTTCTAAGATGCCGGAGGTGTAAAGACAGCGGGCCGGAGACGTTCGGATCGTCAGATAAGCGTGGGGACAGGCTGTGGGGGAGGTCCGGGATGGGGACCACGCCGCAGTCTACCAGCTGGAACACCGGACCAACGTAATTTACCGCCGTACTACTTTTTGTTATTACACTCCTTTTTACTTCACATCTCTGTGTTGGGCCCCGCCGCTCCTGGCGTTTTTATAACGTGTGTGTAATGTACATACATCTTTACGTGGATGTCCTTCTTTATTTTCTGTTTTAACAATTCATGTTTTATGTCAGATAAGTTGTCTTTTAAGAAAAGGACGGTCTACAGCGCTGGGGGCTCAAAGAAGAGGGAGGTTTTATTGATTGAGGAGTATATATGATAACCATATTGATCTGTACCGGGATTGAGAAGAGAAGGGCGTACTGATATTACTTTTAACAAGTGCAGCTTTATCAGACAAACACCAGACACAGATTAGAATCTGATAACATTTCTCGGCTGTGATCAAACACCAAATAGATGAGTGTTTTTAAGCTGGTATTTCACAACATTGTCTTCATTCACTGATTGGTGGACAGCAATTACCAATCTGTTCACTCATCCTCTTGGTCGCCTCGCCTCCGCGTGGTGCAGACCGGATATACCTACATGCAAGCATAACTAAAGTGACCGGGGTGGGGAGTTAGCTCAGTGGTTAAGGCACTGGACTCGTAATCCCAAGGTTGTTGGACTTTGTTGATTTGAGTCCCACTGCAGCCACTTTTCTCCTATACTCCCAGCAGGGGTAGATTTACTGCTATACCAAAGGCCAATCCTTCTCATACTTTATTATCCACCTAATACAAAGTGTCCATAGAAAACACATAGGGAGTTTGTATGGACATACCCGGCGCATACGGATATGTTGTATGCTCCGGGTGGCGCATACGGAAAAATAGTGCGTACCGAAAAATAGTGCATAACTAAAATGAACAGATATTGACATGCCACTTTCCCAGAAAAGGTGGATAATAAATACAATATAGACTGGTTTCAGATAAAAGCGGTTGTATGCTCCTCAGAGTTGAGTCTGCGCAATATCCTCGCTTACGCTCGGATATTACTACGCGTCAACTCCTCGGAGCATACGACAGCTTGTATCTGAAACCAGTCAATATTGTGTATATATCTATGTGGTGTGGGAATTACTCTCACCTCGGTAAATGTTTAGGGGTGAGATTTCTACCTAAATTCATCTCATAGATTCGATCAAATGCAAAGTAAGTCTAAAAGAACATATTGCACATTAAACTACCCAAACAGACAAACAAAGAAACAGCCCATTCTTGCTACCGAAATGCAGGTACTTTGATAAATTACAGATATCCAATATTTCAATACTTCATTTACAATGATGAAATTTCCACAATATCAACAAGTCGGCTGCACTCAGTTAAACACTGACCAGACCCATGTCGAACCCCAGAGACACCTGGTGTCTGAAGGGTGCCAACCTCTCAATGCTTAGAAGTGTTACTATCTTGACGGTATTTTAAAAAAAAGAATTTGATAAAGAAGTGTTTATTGACAATATAGCATTCATCAAGTATAATGACGATCTTCCAACTATACGTCCTAAAAAAAAAATATGAGAAAAAAACCTATATAATAGTAATAATGAAAGTGATATACACATATATATATATATATATATATACATTAGTCAAAACAAGTCTATGTAGCACGTAATTTGCTTATATAATTTCATACCGTAACCCAAATATTGATATATATCAAATAATACATAGATATAGTGATACACAGATACAAGCTTCTTACAAGTTTGACAAATTATTACCAATGTCAAAGTGGTATGATAGTAATCTGAATGAATGAAGTCCACATTCCCGTTACAAGCTTTATTGGTTATGTTACTGCAATGGTCACTAGTTGCGGACGGGGTGCTAATACATGGAGTTGCCATGCTATATATTTACTTCTTGTTATGAGTGTGGGCAGTCCTGTTGATGGTTGCTTAGGTCCGCCCCCACTGGAATATCAACGTGAGCGAGCTTGACCGGTTAGGCCAAGGGAAAGCACATGCTCATTTCTCAATCGAGAAATTTGAATACAACAGAAGGAAGCGATCTCAATGACGTTTTTATACATGTACACAAACCACATATTTCTGATGACATTTTACCTTGAACCCAGATACTGCCCAGTCATTTTCCCCTTCCAATATCAAAATATGGCTTGCATTGCTTTTTGACTGAAACGTTATTTTCTGATATTAAATATATGCGACAGAGGCATGGCACAGTCATGTATAAACAGGTGGAGGGTAAATGATGGTACACCAAGTATTCTGAACGACATCAGGCGTGAGTAATGTATTCCTACGCTGCTATCCGATAGACCTTAAAGTAACATAAAATTGGTATAACTATGTATCATAGGGCAACTGATAAGGGAAAGGATTGCTATTGGAAACCTGATGATACTAATAAACATCTGATTAAAAAAACACAAAAATAAACCCACAGGCACGGCCTGCCTCCCACGCGTCGATCGAAATATGTTAAGTGTGCGGACTATGTTTTAATGAAAGTAGTTCTAACAGGCCTCCGTATGTATCGGAATATTTTTGCATTCGAGTATCACCGATGAAGGACCAAATTACGAATTGCCTCCAAAGGTTTATGAAGGCAACTGTCTTTTCTGATCGTATAAAATCAGATTTGTAAAACAAGGATGATGATTTCACTTGACTCTTGAATCCTGCGTTTAGTATTACTAATCTGTGGCATAGAGGTGGAAATAAGGAGAAGTTCACTGCTGGCTCAAAGAAAAGTCTGGGTATTAATATAAGAAACGTCCTTACTGTGGACGAAACGGTTCCTGTTCGAGGTCAGTTGTCGATTTTATACTGCCTGACGCCACAGGCGGAAGGCAGTATGATATCGACAACTGACCGAGAACGAGAACCATTTTGTCTACAGTAAGGATGTTTGCTTATTATTATATACCTTTAATTGGTGAAAAAACGCCATTTTAATGACATACAAAGTCGCAGTCACAGCGGGCACGAACATTATCATTACTGCACCCCTAGCAGCGGGCAGTATTTAATAGACATTCGGACATAGGTATATAATAATATGCCTTATTCTATATGTATCAGGAAGAAAATAAATGTCAGAATGTGGGTATCAATCTCCTTACATTGACCCTTGATATTTATCTGATATCCTTTTGTTGACCCTTACCCTTCCTCTACTAGAAATCTTGATTAGAATGACAGTATCACTTTCCTTGTAGTGCCACTTACCGTTTCTCCACTCCTCATAACGTACGTATATATACTACACTGGTCACGTGACATATTCTACCTCCTCACTCTCCAAACACAACCTCCTCACTCTCCAAACACAGCCCTCCCCATTCCTCATAACGTACGTATAAATACTACACTGGTTACGTGACAAATACTATCTCCTCACTCTCCAAACACAACCTCCTCACTCTCCAAACACAGGCCCCCCGCTGAGTGTAATGTGGGTACATTTATTTTCTTCACGGCGTGGATTTAATCCAAATAAAGGCGGGATCTCGTTGGCAGCCACTCGCCCACATTGTGTCGCGGGGAGTGTTCGTGGACCACGCTTCCTCGCCCTAATGTGTTGGCGGCGGCACATTCGGGTTTCTTTTCCTTGAAGGTGACTCACAATAAAGTCATTGTCGATTGGCTGGTTCGGATTAATTTGAAGGCCGAGAGTGAGGGATTTCACCTGGAGGTGCCCGAGGCATGTTGCAGTTCCGTTAAAGCATCCGGCATGCCTCCCATGAATGAAGTTCAGTGAGTTATGGGAAGCCGGTCGATGATTATTTAACCCTTTAGCTATGCTATGATGCTATGATACCTGGAGGCATTCCCGAGCATAGTACACTGTGATGCCTCGAGGCATTCCCAGGCATATTATGCTGTGGTGCTAGGAGGCATTCCCGGGCATAGTACGCTGTGATACCTGGAGGCATTCCCGGACATAGTACGCCATGGTGCCTGTTGGCATTCCCGGGCGTAGTTTGCTGTGATACTGCGAGGTATTTCTGGGCATAGTACGCTATGATGCCTTGGGGCCTCTTTTCCGAAATTTAAGTAATTCATGCTATTTTTAAATGAAATAATGCAAATATTTTGAAAAATTTCCCCAACCTATGTTAAACCATATTATAGTTGATATCATCACTATCATATAACATCAAAATTATTTTGGATTACCATGGAGGTGTGATATAATGATGTCACTGTGGATATTGTGAAAAGCGTCAGCGTACCACAGGGGTGAAAATGGTACTGCAGCGGCATATTTCAGGGTATGTATTTGGTGCTATGCAGTGGAAGGGTTAACCATACTGTAGTAGGTCAGTGCAGTGAAATGGTAAAGGTATTATTAAAGCCTCGTTACACATCAAACTGTAACCCGTCGTCTATCGCTGTTGTATGTTCAGAGTGGACATGGTTAAAGTTCCATATCTGAATTGGGTTTTAAGATATTATTGATTAGTTTTTCTAATATAAATATTCCAATCCAGCTTTTTATGCCTCGAATTACAGACCAAATCAAATTCTAATCATTATGCTCACATTTCAGTGTGTAATAAAGTAAAACAGTTAAGTTGAATAATATTAATCGTCATAAAAGGCTTCATGGTATTGGGAAGTAAAATGGCAGGCCATAGTATGTATACACTTCTCCAGCCTTTTCACATCAATGTTTAAGGTTTGGGAGTAGAAAGCTTTCTCCGATCAGCGTCATATCCAAACAGTCGCCTCTTAATGCAGATTCTTGACCCCACACAACGACAACACAGAGTGGACCTGTGTATACGTGGTGCCTCAGGAAGGTGTGACATTTGTCCAGTCAACTCGTCCACGTCCACCACGTAATACAAAACGCCCCGCCACGAGCGCTCTCTGCGACCTGTTTCACTAGTTCTGTGACATGTCTGTGACACCATACAGACATTGGGTTTGTCTAGTTTCGTGACAACACAAGTAGCTGCCCTTAGGTAAAGACAGACTCCAAACATAAGAATTAGACAAATCTACACATCATGGACCTGTTTCACTAGTTTTGTGACATGTCTGTGACACCATACAGACATTGGGTTTGTCTAGTTTCGTGACAACACAAGTAGCTGCCCTTAGGTAAAGACAGACTCCAAACATAAGAATTAGACAAATCTACACATCATGGACCTGTTTCACTAGTTTCGTGACAAAAGTGTTGGACAGACGAAAAGCGGCACCAACAGTGCAAGCAAGAATGGACAAAACAAAGTCTAATGTCTAGTTCTTATGAAACCAGACACACCATCTAGACGCCATCTAGACATGTCACAAAACTAGTGAAACAGGTCCCTGGTGTGCATCCAGGGAACTAGTCTCCGTGCTCACTCTGAAGCCTGAGACACACTTAGCGAGAAACGCAGGGATTTCCGTAATTAACATAAAATTTGACTGTGTTTCGTTTTCCTGGCAGGCTAATTTATAAAATGTATGTTTCTGTTTTTCAGGTGAGTAAATGTTGCCGTAAATTCCGCAGCCTTCTGAGGTAGGAAGAAAATCTCATTGTCTTATGTGTTAGTATATTGTTGGGGCGGGGAGTTATCTCTGTGGTTAAGGCACTGGACTTGTTTTCCCCAGCTTGTGGGTTTGAGTCCCATTGCAGCTACTCTTTTCCTTCATTCCCAGCAGTGGTAGATTTACTGCTATATCAAAGACCAATCCTTCTCATACCATGTTTATGTGGTGTGGGAAGTAAAAGAACTCTCACCTCATTAAACGTGTAGGGGTGAGATTTCTACCCACATTCGTCTCATAGATTCGATCAAACTCAAAGTAAGTCTGATAAAACATACTGGACGTTAAACTACCCAAACACACAACCCCCTCCCCCCCATCAACAATTAAAATGAACTACGTGTGGATATATCGTGACCCATGGAGGCCTTAAAAAAGATAAATTCCAATGTGGCCGATTATTCAAAATACCGGTGATCAACGTAATCATAAAAAAAGTCGATGAAAAGACGTATATCTATATACCTTTTATGGCAGAAATGCATTGCTTTTTCCCATTCAAGTCGGGAACTATGACCGATAGAAGTGAGAAAATATTGTGTATATAGCATGAATAAGCGACTGTTATGACGTGATCGGCCCGCCATAATTCACACTCTGTGTGATTCAGTATGCATGTTCGGGGCGGTGTAGGGGTTGTAGTGGCGTGGTGTGGGTGTGATAGGTTGGTATTGAGGGGCGAGGTGGAGTTGTGAACAATCGAAGCAATCTAAACGTGCTTCTTTGTCAGCTGGGCGAGCTATTGAAGGCCGGTCCATTATACAGGTGCGGGGAAATTAATCTCCGTCAATATATGGAGCCTGCCTCATGGAGTAATCGTCTCCTCGCACAAACCTGTATAACTGAGACGGTTGTAATAGAGACCTGATCACCTTATACATTCTACAGGCTGTACACTGTGACCAAGGATGCCAGTTGGTAGGATTTTGCCTACATGTAGGATTTTCATTTTAGTCTCAAAGTGATGAAAAGTTCAAGAAATAGACTCCAGGTTCCCTGAAATCTAAATCTTAGATAAACCTGTTCTGTAATCTTTCAAAATTCCGAATTTAGCTACCCCGAGTACACTCAGTTAGAGGCCCTATGGATCCCAGTGCTCCAACCTAGAACGTAGGATGGTAGGATTCCTGTAGGAAATGCTCCTACAGATAAGGGCAAACTTGAATACTGACTTCTGATTGGCTTAAAATATATGCCCAAGAATCTGCTAGGAGAGTGATGGGGATTCCCCATACACCATGTGCGTTTTAGGTGATACATAGACTGGCCTCAGTCCCCATGTAGGAATTTTTCTGACCCCAACTAGCATCCCTGACTGTGCTGCTTCTGGGATGTTTGGAATATAGAACAAGAAATATTGACCACAATGCCCAGCTTATATTGTACTATGGGTACCACTATTATTTTTATTATGATTATTATATATATAATAGCACTATTATTTTTATTATGATTATTATATATATAAAAGCACCATTATTTTTATTAGTATTATTATATATATATAAAAGCACTATTATTTTTATTAGTATTATTATATATAATAGCACTATCATTTTTATCATGATTATATATATATAAAGTATATATGTATGTATGTATTTATATACCTATATGTATACTTGATTGACAACTATTTTGTTCTTCTATTTCTGTGATATTCTTGATTTGGTTTACAAATTGCGTTTTTCTTCACCCAGGACTATAGTTATGTCCACAGAGAACGTATCTAAATTTTGGTTCATAATCGCCATTGATAGAGCAGAAACCCGTTGAAGAATCTGAACATATACATGTAATAGATATTGTGAGTGTTGCCTGGGTATATCGATTGTCGTAAGCGCAAGACCCCAAGGTTTTTCACCTTCGCTATTTAAATTGCAGGAATCAGCTTTGGTGCTGGCTTTTTACGAATCCCTACCAGGTGAACTTTTACATTTTTAGTTCTGTTTGCTCTCATTTACTCTTATACGACTCTGACCAATATCTGGGGTTTGTTTAAGTGTTTTGAACAGCCCTTTTAGTTATGCACAAAGGAGGCTTCCCTGCCGTTTCTGAATCCATCATTTTTCTTGGGCTTTACTATTTTTAGGGATCCTAGGGAGCGGCCCTACTCTCAATCACCACAGATGTCAGACCACCCTCCCTCATCTGTGGAGGGCATTGAGGTCTGAACCCTCAGCTTCGCTTTGCTGCAGATTTAGGATCTACTGCGTGGAACAAGTTCCCCATTTAGTTAGCTACATAAATAGTGCGACGAAACTGGGGTTAGTTTCACAAGTTATGTACGATTTCAGGCCTGAACGATACGATCTCTCCAACGATGTACGACCCCGTAGACGATCCACGATCCATGCACATAAATGAAAGTCTACAATGTAGCTACTCCACCCTCAGCGCGGTGCACCCTTCTCGTAAGATCTCACCCTCTCTAAGTGGTATTCTGTACTCTCACTACGCTCTATGGGAGATGGATTCTTAACGGACTAGTCTTAGAGCCTTGAGAATCCACTGGCCTGCCTCCCGTTGTAAACACATGTATACATCAATGCAACCCAAAGATTCCTATAATCTCAATAATGCCACCTATCGGGAATACTGTGTACCAGTGGATTCTCAAGGCTCTAAGCCTAGTTTGTTAAGAATTCTTCTCCCATAGAGCCTAGTGAGAACCTTGTACTGAATACCACTTAGAGAGTGATATCTTATGAGAGGGGTGCCACCAATATGAGCATATTCATTGTAGTACATTCCGTTATCACCAGGGCCATGGCACACATGCTCTTACATGCGATCCGTGAGCACCTGGTACCCATGATGCATCAGAAAAATGGCGGGCGTTACCTGGCCTAGTATGTGAGTGAGCACATAGACCAAGCGTCCAGGCTAAGCAATCCTCATCTCCTTTTTATCATTCTCCAAGCGCATTCGTTGTTCTCTTTCTGGATCTTTGTGGGTAACTCCTGTACTCCAAGTGATGGTAACACAGACATGGCCTGTTACACTGAAATCGACACGTTCAGAGCAGACGCTGCGTTCTAGACGCCGCTAGGGGCCGCTGGCGTTTGAGACGCGGCTCGCTGGTACCCGTCGAGCTGTCAATATATGTTGGTGGTAAGAAGATACCAGCGTAGGATTCACAGCGTCTGTGAAAGACAAGACAGGAGCCTTTCGTGGAGAATGGATGTTTTCTACAAGCATGATCCCAACAGAGATTATGCTGTGCGTTTTTAATTGTAAGGCACTGTGTATGGTGAGTGGACCATAAATTGAACGGGGAGGAAATATGTCAGAGAACATTAGATGTTAGGGATTATCCTACCCCTTATATAAATCTCCATAGATTTAACATGGTGTGTCTGTATGCCACGGTTATGCCATAGAGTATTTATATGCCACAGCCAGGCATAGGTTACATATGAAGGTAAAAACACGTGACGGGGTAGTTTAAAATCTAAACATCACTCAATTTCATACAATTGTTTACATGCTTTTCGTTGTCTTCCGCTATATATATCACCCAGTTCCACATCGTGATATCTTTTCACGAAGACAACTCCGGCCATATAGACGATTAAATTAAATTTCGTAACGTTTCTTGATATTATTGACTACTATATGTTACGTTATAGACTATATATGTGGGACTACTCTACCTGAGTCTCCTTAGAGCTGTTATCTTGTCATGCCTCTTCATAAATCTGGTAACAACGGCACTTTCGTATAGTTTATACTCCAACCGATTCGATCACAGACAATTTATTAAAATTACGCTGTGAACTCTCATATTTTTTAATCGACGTTTTAAACATGAGTTTTTTTATGGACATGAGGATTCAAATGAGAACGTAACGCTGTCAAATAACTATCATAAAGCCACGACAAAATGAAAAAAAGAATATGACACCACCACTTACACGGAGTGTGTTCCCATAGTCAGAGGTTGTTACCGATACCCCCCCCCCCCCCCACCGCCACACACACGAACATAGACTGGCTCAAGTCTTTCATTATGAACATTCATTAAATAATCAGAATAAAGTTCACTATAGGAGTTATCCTATTCTGGCTTGCCCATGAATCAAAGACTTGTCCACTATGAACAGAACCTCCTGTATATATGTCCTCCCAGTTGTTCTTTGTAACTCTACACCTCCTCCTACTCCTCCCCCTCCGCCAGTTCTCCGGCATAGCAATAAAGTTCAGTCCTTAGTATCAATCTCCCAGCAAATATCCTGTCCAGTAGCCAGGATATCTGTATGGAGAGTGTTGGGAATAATGGAGCTAAACAGTGCCAGAAATCCAACACCATTACCGATTGTACCAGTCCCTGTATCCCAGTCAGGAGGGTAGCCATAGGATACAGGGACTGGAGCCTGTATCCCAGCGAGGAGGTTAGCCATAGGATGCAGGGACTGGAGCCAGTCCTGTATCCCAGCGAGGAGGGTAGCTATAGGATGCAGGGACTGGAGCCTGTATCCCAGTGAGGAGGATAGCCATAGGATGCAGGGACTGGAGCCTGTATCCCAGCGAGGGGGGTAGTCCTAGGATCCAGGAACTGGTGCCTGTATCCAATCGAGGAGGGTAGCCATAGGATGCAGGGACTGGAGCCTGTATCCCAGAGAGGAGGGTAGCCATAGGATGCAGGGACTGGAGCCTGTATTCCAGAGAGGAGGGTAGCCATAGGATGCAGGGACTGGAGCCTGTATCCCAGCGAGGAGGGTAGCCATAGGATGCAGGGACTGGAGCCTGTATCCCAGCGAGGAGAGTAGCCATAGGATGCAGGGACTGGAGCCAGTCCTGTATCCAAGTGAGGAGGGTAGCGATAGGATGCAGGGACTGGAGCCTGTATCCCAGTGAGGAGGGTAGCATTAGGATGCAGGGACTGGAGCCAGTATCCCAGCGAGGAGGGTAGCCATAGGATGCAGGGACTGGAGCCAGTATCCCAGCGAGGAAGGCAGCCATAGGATGCAGGGACTGGAGCCTGTATCCCAGAGAGGAGGGTAGCTATAAGATACAGGGACTGGAGCCTGTATCCCAGAGAGGAGGGTAGCTATAAGATACAGGGACTGGAGCCAGTATCCCAGTGAGGAGGGTAGCCATAGGGTGCAGGGACTGGAGCCTGTATCCCAGTGAGGAGGGTAGCCATAGGGTGCAGGGACTGGAGCCTGTATCTCAGCGAGGAGGGTAGCCACAGGATGCAGGGACTGGAGCCTGTGTCTCAGCGAGGAGGGTAGCCATAGGATGCAGGGACTGGAGCCAGTATCCCAGCGAGGAGGGTAGCCATAGGATGCAGGGACTGGAGCCTGTATCCCAGTGAGGAGGGTAGCCATAGGATGCAGGGACTGGAGCCAGTATCCCAGCGAGGAGGGTAGCCATAGGATGCAGGGACTGGAGCCTGTATCCCAGCGAGGAGGGTAGCCATAGGATGCAGGGACTGGAGCCTGTATCCCAGCGAGGAGAGTAGCCATAGGATGCAGGGACTGGAGCCAGTCCTGTATCCCAGTGAGGAGGGTAGCGATAGGATGCAGGGACTGGAGCCTGTATCCCAGTGAGGAGGGTAGCATTAGGATGCAGGGACTGGAGCCAGTATCCCAGCGAGGAGGGTAGCCATAGGATGCAGGGACTGGAGCCAGTATCCCAGTGAGGAAGGCAGCCATAGGATGCAGGGACTGGAGCCTGTATCCCAGAGAGGAGGGTAGCTATAAGATACAGGGACTGGAGCCTGTATCCCAGAGAGGAGGGTAGCTATAAGATACAGGGACTGGAGCCAGTATCCCAGTGAGGAGGGTAGCCATAGGGTGCAGGGACTGGAGCCAGTATCCCAGTGAGGAGGGTAGCCATAGGATGCAGGGACTGGAGCCAGTATCCCAGTGAGGAGGGTAGCCATAGGATGCAGGGACTGGAGCCAGTATCCCAGTGAGGAGGGTAGCCATAGGATACAGGGACTGGAGCCAGTATCCCAGCGAGGAGGGTAGCCATAGGATGCAGGGACTGGAGCCTGTATCCCTGTGAGGAGGGTAGCCATAGGATGCAGGGACTGGAGCCTGTATCCCAGTGAGGAGGGTAGCCATAGGATGCAGGGACTGGAGCCTGTATCCCTGTGAGGAGGGTAGCCGTAGGATGCAGGGACTGGCGCCTGTATCCAAGCAAGGAGGGTAGCCATAGGATGCAGGGACTGGAGCCTGTATCCCAGTGAGGAGGGTAGCCATAGGATGCAGGGACTGGAGCCTGTATCCCAGCGAGGAGGGTAGCCGTAGGATGCAGGGACTGGAGCCAGTCTAACACGTGCACTGTCTGTGTTTTATGCGTTCATAATGCACATACTTTGGATGCACTCTCTCAGGGCTCGCGGCTGTACTCGGGGGCGACATATACTTGCGCACCGATCGCTACTTTAAAGGCATATCCCACAATTCACGGTGGCGCCACCTGGTGATTTTTAAATATTGTCAAATATTAGTCAAAACTATTTCTCCGTGATTTACTCTAATTCTAAATGAGTAAATTCAAGGTTTCGTCCAATTTATCCAATTTTATTAGTTAAAATAGGGCAAGCTACATTTGCTTGATTTACATAATAAATGTACTGTAAAATATGGTTTTCTTCAATTCCTTCAGAAACAAGGACAGTCGCCTATGATTTTTAAAACTTAAATGTGTAGCACTATACATATACTATTTCTATATTTTCTTTGATCAAAGTACCTAATATTGACCTCTAAATCCCAATTTCTCTTTAGCTAGGTATGTGTTCTACAACACTTAGAGATCACCTTATTCAATTCTCAGGAAAATGACATGGGTTTGAATTTTCAAGCCAAAATGTCCGATATGCCTTTAAGACTTAATGTGTAGTACTACACATATAATATATTCTGTGAAAGTTGGAGGAAAATGACATGGGTTTAACTGTGTAAAAAGCAACTTTTTAGAATATTTATAATTTTCACACCAGATTGCCCGCTATGCCTTTAAGGTTGTAGACTGTGATGGACGGGGATGTGGTAACACTATCTGCGTGTAGCGGGGGGTGTGGCGGGGTGATGGGAGGTTGATGGTCGGCGGCGGTGTACTCTGCCCACCAGTCGCCTCTCATCGCTATAGCTGTACATTATTGAAGCCAGATGTCACCTCCAACTACAAACAGGCTGTGAGGGATCCAACAGGTAACCGGGGTTGGTGTTGTCATTGATCTCACAGCAGTACTTTCACAAATGATATTCTTTCGTCCATATACTTAGGAGAAACCAAACGAGAGTTAGTCGTGTTGTTGTTTATCGCACGACGGCAATGTCGCGTTTACTGCGCGAGGCGAGGCCGAGAGCAGTGATACGTGACATTGCCAGAGTGCGATAAACAACATGATTAACTCGAGTTTGGTTTAGAATTTATCTTACCCCATCTAAATTACTTCAGCAAATTAAGAAATAGCATAAAACTCACCAATAATCAGTGATAATCATTGGTCGCTTTTCAAATGACGTCATTTGACAACTGTATCCCACTAGAGCAATAAATTTCATTTTCCTGCACCGTAGACCAAATACAGCCTGCTAATGTTAAGCCTATGGAGTTTTTTATCAGGGGTAGGATAAATGCACCACCCACCATGGGACTTGAGTTTAACCCCCGTTTCTTTTTCCCTATAAGCTTAATAGTGGGACCTCCATCACACCTAGCAGCGGTAGATTTACTGCTATATCAAAGGCCAGTCCTTCTCATACCATGTCTATGTGGTGTGGTGTACAGCCACCTTTCTCCTTCGCCCCCAGCAGCGGTAGATTTACTGCTATATCAAAGGGCAATCCTTCACATACCATGTCTATGTGTTGTGGTGTGATGTGCAGCCACCTTTTTCCTTCACCCCCAGCAGTGGTAGATTCACTGCTATATCAAAGGCCAATCCTTCTCATACCATGTTTATGTGTTGTGTGATGTGCAGCCACCTTTGTCCTTCACCCCCAGCAGTGGTAGATTCACTGCTATATCAAAGGCCAATCCTTCTCATACCATGTCTATGTGGTGTGGGAAGTAAAAAATTCGGTCAAAGCCAAAGTAAGTTTAATTGAACAAATTGGACGTTAAACTACCCTAACAAACAAAGAAAATTGTTCTCCATGCCCATATGAGTATTGCAGTCTGTTCTCCATGATCTATATCCTGTGTAGCGTCCATTTCTTTAGTGTGTACAGGGGTAAGATAAATACAGAAACCATCCACTCGTCCACAGAAAGCAATTTGAACACTACCTGATATTCACTCGCCTTCACCTCGTTCATATCGCTCAGCATTAAACTCGTGGAGAATGACGACGTTGAGCTAAACTTGTTGGTTTCTTCTTTAATTCCCCATATCCTCACTAAACCTGTGTGCAGTACTGAGCACCCCGTCTATATACACGTGTTCCCCACCGCTGACATGGTAATCTGGCGAGAGGCCAGCCAACCTACTAATGCTCAGGAAATCAGATTCCCCTGCTTGACCTCGGGCCTCCCCAGTCTAATTCACCCACTTGAATTACGACAGATTGACGTACGAGTTTCTACAAAGGAAAAAACTACTACTTGAGTTATCTCGCTATAATTTGCGATCTTTTAACCGTCTTTTTCTGTCCTGCATATATTACTGAATCATCTCAATTTCCACTCTCCTCAAACAACAATTATTTTCCTGTAGTCCGATACCTTGGTAATTGCATAAGGCAGCTGGTTCATATGAACATCTATGCCTTTTTTTTCCTGACACGGCTTCAAAGATGCGTTACTCATCCACAGGGTATTCGCCTTACATATTGAAACTAAAATGAAGCCAAATGAGTGTTTTGACCTCTTGTCCTGAAAAACGGCCGAGAGGACCTACTTGTGGAGTAGTTGAAAGAAAAGCCGTATAAATCACAGAGGAGAGGCGAGCAAGGCATAGAAGATGTAAACTGCTTAAGTACGTGAACCAAAAAGTATATACGATGGTTGTATAGTAAGTGCAGCATAATGAGATTAAACCATTACACAAATGAGATTCAATTTTCATTGATCTACAGCCTGAGATCAGTATTCTGACCTACGCCTACGCCAAGTTCCCACGTGTTCTGAATAGATCTGCTTTATCCTACCCCTAATAAAAAACGTCATAGGCTTAACATGGGAGTTGTTACACGGGTGTGACATAAAGGGTTGTTTATGCCACTACTTTCTGATACTGAAAAAATATGGAAATGGGGTAGGATAAAATCTTTACGCCACTCGTTTGCGTTTGAGCTTATTTATGCCACTCATTTTGTTGGCTCCGTAATGTCACTCGTCTTCGACTCGTGACGTCTCTTCATATTATGTATTATCCTAACCTTGTTATAAACATCCATGGGCGTAACATTAGGAACTCGTACTCAACAGGCTTGTGAGTACGGTAACTCGTACTCAGTGGGTGATAGCACATAAATATACAGTAACTAGGGATGGTAGGATTTTACAATGTATTTTCTCTGCTGAAAATATAAACTTATCATAGTGAATGTTATAATATTTAGTGGTTCGTGTACATTAGATCATGTGGGGGTAGATTTGGATAAATTGCAGTTTCCGCTTTGTTACCTCGATTGCGGAGCATCCAAACTGGTGGAGTATTGTCTATTTATACGATTCTCGATGGGTGCACCCTTCTCATAAGATCTCACACCCCTCTAAGTCGTATTCTGCACAAGGTTCTCACTGGGTTGCATTAATGTACGTTTTTAGCACGGGAGGCAGGCCAGTGGATTCTCAAGGGTATTCTGTACTCTCACTACGCTCTATAGGAGAATAAATCTTAACGAACTAGGCTTAGAGCTTTAAGAATCCACTGGCCTGCCCCCTGGGCTAAAGACGTACATCAATGCAAGTCAAAGATTCCTATAATCTCAAATATGCCACCTAGCGGTAATACTGTGTGCCGGGGGATTCTCTAGGCTCTAAGCCTAGTTCGTTAAGAATTCTTCTCCCATAGAGCGTAGTGAGAACCTTGTACAGAATACCACTTAGAGAGTGTGAGATCTTATGAGAGGGGTGCGTAGTGAGAACCTTGTACAGAATACCACTTTGAGAGTGTGAGATCTTATGAGAGGGGTGCGTAGTGAGAACCTTGTACAGAATACCACTTAGAGAGTGTGAGATCTTATGAGAGGGGTGCGTAGTGAGAACCTTGTACAGAATACCACTTTGAGAGTGTGAGATCTTATGAGAGGGGTGCGTAGTGAGAACCTTGTACAGAATACCACTTAGAGAGTGTGAGATCTTATGAGAGGGGTGCGTAGTGAGAACCTTGTACAGAATACCACTTTGAGAGTGTGTGATCTTATGAGAGGGGTGCGTAGTGAGAACCTTGTACAGAATACGACTTAGAGAGTGTCAGATCTCATGAGAGGGGTGCGTAGTGAGAACCTTGTACAGAATACCACTTAGAGAGTGTGAGATCTTATGAGAGGGGTGCGTAGTGAGAACCTTGTACAGAATACCACTTAGAGAGTGTGAGATCTTATGAGAGGGGTGCGTAGTGAGAACCTTGTACAGAATACCACTTAGAGAGTGTGAGATCTTATGAGAGGGTTGCATAGTGAGAACCTTGTACAGAATACGACTTAGAGAGTGTGAGATCTTATGAGAGGGGTGCTGTTAGTAGGGTACGTGAGGAGTGGGCGAGGGTTAACGGCATGTGCAGCTTTTGTCGCTAGCCTCACTGAGTATCGTTCAACTGACATGACCACGTTTGAGCCTCGAGTGAGTGAGTGACGAGATGCGCTCCAGCAAACCGAGCTGCTCCGCCGAGAAGAGCCGGCGTTAGAGCAGCTCGCATGCTCTATCAATGAGCCATTGATTTGTCCCAGTTGTGGTGGGCCTTTTATGGTAATTGCCTGAACATGGTAGACCGCCATGGACAGTCCCTTGTAGCCAATCATCCACGCTCCGTTAGGTCGCGACACTCTCCCCGCTTAGTCTCTGATAAAAAAGGACCAGTCAGAGGTTTCTTCATTGTGGAGTCTTCCTCGGGTTGGAGAGTGAGCCATCAAGAGAAGGGTGTACAAGTTCAGGGGGGAGAGTGGAATGGACGGATTTCACACAACTATAGTGGATCTCTCCACGTAAATAAAGTTTTAATATTTCTATCACTTTCTAGTTTGATTATTTCATAGCTTTCCCTCAATGTTTTATTTCAGAGATCTTAGTTTACCATATTCCCGTGGGATTCTACTTTTTTATATTCGGTATATATAATTGCTTTTTGTGTCAAACAAGGATATTATTGATTCGGCCTTATTTACGCCATCAAAACAGTGGTTTGAACCTCCCCACAGACCCTCAGCCCCATGCCATGGCCAACAAGGACATATTATCCAAGTGTCTCCTGTCTCTCTGAGGTAGAAAAATCCACACGAAAAAATATGTCCACTTTTTTCCCCCACCCCAACTAATATCCCTGTAATATTAGGAAAGCGAATCCTGGTACTTTGAACTCCCTTTGAACAGGTTTCCGCTATCGGGACAAGTCTTCTGGAGATACCAATTACTACTCAGCCTATTATGTAGATCGGATGTGATAGTCTTAATCAAGTCTTCTACAATAACAACTTCCTCTTTTTCTTTACCAACCCCACCTCACTTCTACACGGTACGCCTTTTTTTCTGATCCTACATGCTTCTTAGATTCCCCAACACGACCACCTTCACTCAGCATGTATAAAACCTGGCCCCCAACTCCGTGTAAGATGAGAGCTCTGAGGCTGATGGGAGCTCATCGATATATAGATATTCTCCAGTCACGGTACACAGATATGCAGTCACCGTTTTAGCTGAAATACCTCCGCCCTGGAGAAGGTATTCTTAAGCGAACCTTATCCTGGTTCAATGGCGGCACCTTCCTCGCTGTTATTTTACTCCTCAGAACCTTCCCCTTTCAGCAAATGTATCATTTATCAATAACATTTTTAGTGACGCTCTCTCTTATGTGTCTTGGAGTGGCATTCAGACTTTAGATGTTCTCTCTCTCCTTTGACTGTATGGAGATTGCTGTATGAAATAAACAATATGAGTGCCTTTCTTTCACACCGGTTTGGATTGCTTAATGTGTTTTGGTGGTAGGAGCCACAGCAAAGCTTCCTGTTACTAAAGACCTTATCATTACATCCTCAATACTCCACCTTATTAACCTTCCTGCTATTTTAAGACTCCTACACCTGTTGTGCTATGCCATAGTGGGGATAATTTGTCTATAGCTTCAAAGGCGACATATACACATATATATGTGTGTGTGTGTGTGTGTGTGTTTGTGAGTTCATTGCATTCATATAGATTGGCTGGAGTTCTTTTATGGTCTTTTAATAGTGAATTATCTGTGGAGCATCAGACAAGCACATCAGAGGATTATAGATACGTCAAACAAATGTGTATTGAAGGTGCCTGGTATTCTTCTTTTTTAATACGTTTATTTATACTGATAATACCCAGCAGTGTCTCCGCTGGTGTCCATGTATTATCAGTCATTCTGGTTACAATTTGTCAATTTTTCATTTTCATGTAGACATAGAAAACACTAAAAGAAACTGGAATAAATATAAAATGTGCTCAATGATAACATATACAATGTATTGTAGTATTCCAGGTTTCTCTCCATAGATGGGAATCTAATCCACAGCAGTAGGCCGTAGTAGTTCAGTGAGTTTCTTTAAAAAATACTGTTCGGGGTATTTTGCATCGATGAAATTCATGCTCTATACGGCATATAGCCTATGATCGATGGGGGCTGCCATGACGCCCCCCCCCCCCCCCCCGAGTAGGTGTTCCTCACTAAAGGAGGTGAAAAAGTAGGTGTTCTTCAATAAAGGAGGTGTGAAAGAAATGAGTGATAATTGGGAAGTGTCACAACTCTAGCCTTGCTCAGTATTTATATTAAGTGTTCCATGTGGAACACATCATGTTCTGGGTTTAATTATTAGCTCATCCTGCTCTAGGATGGGTGTAGAGAGTCAAGGGAACCGTGACAAAACATTGCAAGGCAGTTGAATTTCGTAAGAAGAAAGAGGTAGAATATAGATCTGTCCCCGAAAAAAGGGGCCTGCCATACAACTAGCCACCTAGTGACTGTTTTATGAGATAACAATGGCTCTGTCCCCTAAACAACGTCTTCATTTATTATCCTACCCCTAATATAAAATCCCATAGGCTTAACATTGGGTTTCCGTATGCCACGCTGACTGGCATACAGAGTTTTATATGCCACTAGTAGCATACAGCATTGTTATCACGTAATATTCCAAAATCGAGGAGATAGGGTAGGATTAAATCAAAACCTGATTCGTTTTAATCGTGGCCACCGCATTCCACTCCTGAAGTTTTGGCCCCGGACTTCACTCGGCTTCGCCTCATGAAGTCACTATGCCAAACTCCAGTCGTGGAATACGGTGGCCAAGATTAAACCTCATCCAGTTTTACGATAGTAGTTGTCAACTCTGCCCGTGTGCACGAGGCTGTTGACCAGAATCCACTTACACCCTATAATCCCCGTAACTAGATCGCATTATGAAGCTTTCCAAGTGACCCTAAGATACCCCCGATGTGTGGCATGCATTATTCGTGTACAGTCGGCATTAGCATTACAGGTTGACTGGCTGGGCTCGCATGTGAGTGAGACGTGAGGAATACAGTGTGTAGTTCGGGTATGGAGGTGTGCTGGCTACTTTCCAACACTACAGTGCCTCGGTTCGCCGATTTAACATACAATACCTGTAAGCCATGTTGGGTATGTCATTGTATCCTACCCCTATTAAATATAAAATCCCATAGGCTTAACATTGGGTTTCCGTATGCCACACTGACTGGCATACGGAGTTTTATATGCCACTAGTGGCATACAGAATTGTTATCACATAATATTCTAATATTGAGGAGACGGGGGTAGGATAAAATCAAAACCTGATTCGTTTTAATCTTGGCCACCACATGCCACTCTTGGAGTTTTGGCTCCGGACTTCATGAGGCAAAGTCACTATGCCAAACTCCAGTCATGGCATACGGTGGCCAAGATTAAAACTCATCCAGTTTTACGATAAGAATAGACTGGTGTCAGATATAAGTGGCCGTATGCCCCGAGGAGTTGACGCGTAGTAATATCCGAGCGTATGCGCAGAGGCAACTCCGAAGAGCATACAACCGCTTTTATCTTAAACCAGTCTATGTTTTATATCTCACCCCTAGTATTTTTTCCCCAATATTGGAAACTCGTATCCAACGCCCATGAGATATTTAGGAAAAATACCCAATTGGGGATTATATCACAAATGTTAGCCCATAAGTCAAGGTGAAGGGTGAGATAAATTCAGAAACCCATTCAAGTTTAGTGTTAGAGCTCGATCCGCTCTCGTTTGAATCACAACGTATTCACGCCGCTTTGCATTGTGAATTACTACGCGATTCAAACTCGATGGGATACGAGCTCTCACCCTAAACCTTCATAGGTTTCCTCTATAGTATCCAACTGGTGGCATGCCGATTTTACTTCCCTTTCAGGTACACACTATTGTTTCGTACGTACGGTAATGACAGTACTACTTTTCCGTTTGGGGCCCGGAGCATACAACATATCCATACAGAGCTCCTCTAGGTTTACTATGGCCACTTTATAGGTTTACTATGGCCACTTTATAGGTTTACTATGGCCACTTTATAGGTTTACTATGACCACTTTATAGGTTTACTATGGCCACTTTATAGGTTTGCTATTGCCACCTTTATAGGTTTACTATGGCCACTTTATAGGTTTACTATGGCCACTTTATAGGTTTACTATGGCCACTGTATAGGTTTACTATGGCCACTTTATATGTTTACTATGGTCACTTTATATGTTTACTATGGTCACTTTATAGGTTTACTATGGTCACTTTATAGGTTTACTATGGCCACTTTATATGTTTACTATGGTCACTTTATATGTTTACTATGGTCACTTTATAGGTTTACTATGGTCACTTTATAGGTTTACTATGGCCACTTTATATGTTTACTATGGTCACTTTATATGTTTACTATGGTCACTTTATAGGTTTACTATGGCCACTTTATAGGTTTACTATGGCCACTGTATAGGTTTACTATGGCCACTTTATAGGTTTACTTTCTATGAGGTGTATACTAAACGACCGGTGGTGGATATTTCTGACCAAAACAACTCAAAACAGCTGCCATTCAGTGACACTCAGCATGTGTCCGTGTATCACGTTACGACACACTGCACCACTCCGCTGACGACAGACACTGGAGGAGATGTGATTAAATCTCCGGGCAAGCGGTGCAGGTTTGTTTTTCACGCTTGTATTATTGAACTGTCGGAGAGGTCTTGTGAAGGATGATCCAGAGGGTTATATCTCACATTACAGGGATCATAGCCACCCATATTATCTCACATTTCAGGGATCATAGCCACCCAGATTATCTCACTATACAGAGATCATAGTCACCAGATTATCTCACATTACAGTGATCATAGTCACCCAGATTATCTCACATTACAGGGATCATAGCCACCCAGATTATCTCACATTACTATATACCCGTGCCATATTATCGTAAAACTAAATGAATTTTAATCTTGGCCACTGTATGCCATGACTGGAGTTTGGCATAGTGATTTCACGAGGCGAAGCCGAGTGAGGTCCGGAGCCAAACCTCCAGGAGTGGAATGCGGTGGCCACGATTAAAACGAATCAGGTTTTGATTTTATCCTACCCTGTCTCCTCGATTTTGGAATATTACATGATAACAATTATGTATGCCTCTAGTGGCATATAAAACTCCGTATGCCAGTCAGCGTGGCATACGGAAACTCAATGTTAAGCCTATGGGATTTTATGTTAGGGATAGGATAAATACTGTAAAGACGCACTGTTTCGCCACAAAACGTAAAAATACTGTTCGGAACAGTGTTCCGTACGAGTCATTCAAAATATAAGTTAGAATATTAGTTATTAGCCAAATTCGGTTAATTATTTAATTGATTTTGGGTATATAGTAAATATAAAACGACTCACAATGCTTGTACAAGCTATAAACTCGATGATAATTTACGGTTTGTCTGGAACTCGCCAGAAATGCCTCGTTCTGCACGAACCGTAAATAAGCATCTCGTTTTGTAACTTGTACAGCATGGTCAGGTCGTTTTATATATTTACAGGGATCATAGTCACCCATATTAAGTCTCACATGCCGTGTCGAGGTGTTACAACATGTAATCAGAGGTGCCTCATATCCTACTCAGTGTCTCTACCTGGGACGTGAGAAAGGTATTGCCTTCTGAGAAAAAAATCATAGTATGCTAGTCGTCTCGTGTACTGCCACATATTGCCTGGATTGTAGCCTGAGTCGACTTGTTTTTGGCCTATAACTGTTGCATAGAATCCTCATTTAGCGATGGTCTTAAAAGGGAAATACAAAGCAGTTTCACAGCCACACTGCTTTCGCGACCTCTACTTGCACTTTATTATCCACGATAATACGGAGTCTACATGATAAATCTATGCAGCCTACAGATCGCTACTGAGTAGAATACGGAAAACCGTCACTCAGTAGAATAAGAAGTCCGTAACCCCGATGCCCATCTACCGATTTCCGAACATTGATGTACCTTTGTCGGCGACAAACGGACGGCAATTTGTCTCAGCCAAGACATCCTAACAGAGTCGGCCGTAGTCGGTAGATGTAGGACAGTTAGGCAAGGGTGAGCCACCGATTAGTGAACCACCTCCTTCAAACGTCCTTTTGTCGCTGACAAGTTGTGGTTTCTATGTTCCGAAATCGGTGGCGAAAAGTTTATCAACATGTTGATAAATCTAGTTGCAGACAAGGAAACGTTGGTAAATGGGGCTTGATTGGGTTACGTAATTTGCCTGCGACAAGTTCGCCGACTGCTATACGATTTGCGAACTAATCGTTCAACCTTTAATCGTTAGATATTCAAAGTAGTGCGGGAGAATGTCGGCGGCGATTTTGTGTTTTCTTTGATAACTTACATTTGGAATGCTGGATTATAAATACGTGGTCGTATTCTGATTGTAGTTGACACTACACAATATCCTCGCAATCTATCAGATATTACTACGCATCAAATACACGGAGAATACGACCATTCAGATCAAAATCATGGTAATATTGTGTATTCCCTGTTGGTGACCCGGGTAGGAATAGATTTAGAACCGGCTGGGTATATGACATAGTGATATTATATTTTGTTAAGAGTGAATCAGTGTTTGTTAGATTGGAAAATGACTTCCCTACATGTAGTTTAAGGACATAGTGATATTATATTTTGTTAAGAGTGAATCAGTGTTTGTTAGATTGGAAAATGACTTCCCTACATGTAGTTTAAGGACATAGTGATATTATACTTTGTTAAGAGTGAATCAGTGTTTGTTAGATTGGAAAATGACTTCCCTACATGTAGTTTAAGGACATAGTGATATTATATTTTGTTAAGAGTGAATCAGTGTTTGTTAGATTGGAAAATGACTTCCCTACATGTAGCGTAGAAGTGTTATGATCCTGAAAGGAGCAGTCCTAGATCAGTTTATGGTTTGATATTGGTCGTTGTGATGCATGTCCCATTGTGTAGCCGTGCAGCTATTGTGCGCTATATATTATTGTATGACTAATGAGGTGCGTATGCACACATGTATTTATATCATCCCTGGAATATATGTCCATAGGCCTAACATTGGGAACTCGTTCTCCATGCCCACACAAGTATTGCAGTCCGTTCTCCATGGTTTATATCCTGGGTGTTGTCCATTGTTTTAGTATGTACAGGGGTGAGATGAATACAGAAAGCAACTTGTTTTAGTCAAAGAAGTCATTCTCCAACTCGTTTGAATGCTATATGATATTCACTCGGCTGTCGCCTCGTTCATATCACGCCGCATCAAACTTGTGGAGAACGACGACTTTGACCCAAACTCGTTGGTTTCTTCTTTAGTATATACATACATATGATTGGGTTAATGTGGTCTTATATGAATGTAACATACGTGAAATAGCTATTCTGTATGATCATTTATCTCACCCCTGGTGCAAGTTTAGCTTTAGGAATAGCATTAGAGAAAATACTCAACGGTCACCCCCGTAAAGTAACAATACTATGCCACGGCCATTTCATAGTGAATGCTGGATGACACCATATGGATTTGCTAAGTATATTCTAATTATTCTGATATTGTGATGCTATTTAATGTCATAGAAAGGGAGAGATAAATCCAGAACCGCACTCGAATCGTAAATTATCTTTTACCTGTGGCAGTATGAACTACATATATTACCCGCTCCTACCCATGGCGTATTTATACCCGTGCGTCACACTAGTACTGTGACGTATGGAGTATGTGATCACGTGACTAGATAAAATATCGCCATCTTAAGGTATATAATAATACAAAAACAGGATGACTCTCTCAGTACGTCAAAATACTTGGTAACATTTTTGATCACGTATATCCCTCTACCCGGAGCATCGGGATCTATGTGATCAATAATTTCACCGCGTATTTTTGACGTACGAAGACAGTAAGCCAGTTTCCGTATAATACACACTACTCCACTCGTTTGTATTGTTTAGTTATACGATTCTCGATGCGGTTCTATATAAGCCTATTGCAGAGTACCAGCTGACTTCTGTATGTAAAATACGACCCTCCTCCCGGTTGAGACCATCCTAGCCCTACTGGATGAGGCCCTGGAGTTTCCCTCCATCTTCATCCCTTCCCCTGCCGGCCTGCCGTGCGCCTCCATACTGGAGAAAAAGCAGTGTGTAGTCTCGTACCATTAGAAATACCTCCCTGATGTAAAATCTAACCTACACGTATATAAACCAGTCAGAACACAGGGACACCACCTCACCTGCTTAATCCGTCCTCCGGTGCGTGTGTGTTGGGATCGTGGGATTAAAGATCCTCCACGCATATCTCCGCTTTCTCACGTACCTCCAGTTTGTAATTCCTCCAGAAGCACAAAGTAAAAACTCCAGGGTCCATGGCGGGCGGTGCTGGGGGAGCGGCGGCGGCGGCTGTCCCGGGCCGGGCCGGGCCGCCGTGGGAACCGTGGGAACCGCGGGAAGCGTGGGAACCGCCCACTACTCCTCCTCCTCCCCACTGTTGTACTATTCCATACCTCCTCCTGCTCCTCCAGGGAGTTGTATAAAACACAGGGGTCAGGGTGGACTGGGAACTGGGTGTGTTTGTGTATATTCACGGCGTGGAGTGTATTGGCGGGGCTGATGGGTGGTTGAGTGTGTGGGGTATATAGACCACACTCCCTCCAGGGTGGAGTGGGTACGTTGTAGTGTTTACGCGGGGGTCCCGGCACGCTTCTTCCTCCTCCTGCGTACCGCGAGTTGCTCCACCTTCTGTGTACCACAGCCGAGCTGCTCACAGCATCTACTCAAGTCGCGCACTCACACACCTGGCCACCTGGAATGACTCCTCCAGTACTATATCTCCATGCATGCATCACATCACCCAAGGAATAGCATCCACTGGTAATATATACACTGTAAGCATCGAGTTTTATATCTCAGAGGATATACAGAGAGGGAATGCGGCGACCCCGGAATCTCCGGAGATCCGGGGTGCGGGATACTGGAGGGGTCCCGTGCCCGGAGTGGGGACAGGGGGATCACACTCACCCCTCCACTCCCGCCACCGGCTCCTCCTCCCAGGTGGGCGACGGGCTCTCAATCCCCTTCAGCCGATACAACCCCCTCCTCCAGGGCATGTGTTAATCCCGTGTAACGCTCATTATTCCTCCGAGTGTTTTGTGACCCTCCTCAGGGTGTTTTTCTGACCTAACTTTGGTGGTTTTCCCACCCAACTTCAGGGGTGTGTGACCCACCTCCGTGTCGTGTGACCCACCTCCGTGTTTTCTGACCTTTCTCCGGGTGTTTTCTGATCCTCTTGGTGTATTATGACCCACCTCCAGGTGTATTTATACCCCACTTCCAGGTGTTTTCTGACCCTCCGGGTGTTTTCTGACTCACCTCCGGGTGTTTTCTGACTCACCTCCGGGTGTTTTCTGACCCTCCTCCGAGCGGTCTCCGAGTAAGGGAGGGGCTGCTCCTTTTGCCCTCAATACTCCAAGTACCTCTACTACACTATCGTGACCAAAGTATTACAAAGCACTCCAGCAATGCATCACAGCTCCGGAGGTAACGTCCCTTGAGCAGCAAAACTCCACATTTCGTAGACTTTTTTTCCTCTGTATTTTCCCAAAGACAAACAATAATCTTCGGTGCCCTTCACAGTGCTCCCTGGCTGTATGCGGGTGGCTGACGGGGTGCTCGGCGGGGGGTGTCGGGGGGTGTCGGGCGGCGCTCGGGCGTGTCGGGACGGCGGGACGCGCGGGGCTGGCCTCAGCGTCTCTCCCGGACGCGCGGACTGGCGTCTCCGTGCCGAGCTGCGCGTTCCTCCGCCGCGCGCGGGCTGCTGGCGCCACCTACAGGAGAAACAGGCAACCGTGAGTGAGTAGGGCGCGGGGACGAGGGCTGTGTTACACTGGCCGCCAGAGCTACACGACGGTAAGTGTGATTCACACGGTGGGGATACATGTATCTTACAGGGTTCAAAATCTCATGAGATTCTGTTCCTTGTTAAGTGGAATTCACACGGTGGGATACATGTACCTCACAGGGTTCAACATCTCATCAGATTCTGTTCCTTGTTAAGTGGAATTCACACGGTGGGATTCATGTACCTCACAGGGTTCAACATCTCATGAGATTCTGTTCCTTGTTAAGTGGAATTCACATGGTGGGATTCAATGTACCTCACAGGGTTCAGCATCTCATGAGATTCTGTTCCTTGTTAAGTGGAATTCACATGGTGGGATTCATGTACCTCACAGGGTTCAACATCTCATGAGATTCTGTTCCTTGTTAAGTGGAATTCACATGGTGGGATACATGTACCTCACAGGGCTCAACATCTCATGAGATATACCTCACAGGGTTCAACATCTCATGAGATTCTGTTCCTTATTAAGTGGAATTCACACGGTGGGATTCATGTACCTCACAGGGTTCAAACTCTCATGAGATTCTGTTCCTTGTTAAGTGGGATTCACACGGTGGGATACATGTACCTCACAGGGTTCAACATCTCATGAGATTCTGTTCCTTGTTAAGTGGGATTCACACGGTGGGGATTCATGTACCTCACAGGGTTCAACGTCTCATGAGATTCTGTTCCTTGTTAAGTGGGATTCACACGGTGGGGATTCCTGTACCTCACAGGGTTCAACATCTCATCAGATTCTGTTCCTTGTTAAGTGGAATTCACACGTTGGGATACATGTACCTCACAGGGTTCAGCATCTCATGAGATTCTGTTCCTTGTTAAGTGGAATTCACATGGTGGGATACATGTACCTCACAGGGTTCAACATCTCATCAGATTCTGTTCCTTGTTAAGTGGAATTCGCAGGGTTCAAAATCTCATGAGATCCTGTCACTTGTTAAGTGGGATTCACACGGTGTAGATTCATGTATCTCACAGGGTTCAACATCTCATGAGATATACCTCACAGGGTTCAACATCTCATGAGATTCTGTTCCTTGTTAAGTGGAGTTCACACGGTCGGATTCATGTACCTCACAGGGCTTAAAATCTCATGAGATTCTGTTCCTTTTTAGGGTAAATGTCAGCAACAATTGCAGGGCAAATAGCATGTCTCAGGGAAATGGAATCCCTACAAGTTAGAGAAGAAATTGTGTTCCAGTACAGTGAATATGAGGTACTAGAATCCCATAGTGTGAATCCCACTTCAGACTACGTTAGTGTCTCTTCCAGTATGGGCAATACATTCTGAATGTTAGCAATGGAGGCATGGGATCCAAAGATAAATAGAGTTAGAACGGTCAATGCTCCTCACAAACAACATGCAGGGTTTATAAAGAAAGCACAGCGCAGGTGTAGGTAATTTAAGGTGTTTTATTTCATTTTAAGAGACTAGATTCTAGACTTCTTTTTTTCTCTTTGAAACTCTCCTTAGATACATCTGATATATCTCTGTCCCCCTGGTTACTGGAGAACTCGACCCGAAACGAACTCGACCCGGAACGAACTCGACCCGTAGTTGTCAGGAGAACTCGACCAGTTTTGGAAAAATCGATTGTAGAATTCGACACGTTATAGATACTTATGAATAAGACATTTTCATTTCAATAGGAATTGTCCCAGACAAACACTCTGTGAGGTACATGGATCCCATCGTGTGAATCACACTTTAGCTCTGGTGGGATTGAATCCATGGCCACCTTGAACCAGTATCTGTAAATGTTACTCTCCACCCAGATTGTCTGTACTGCTTGGAGAGTATCACTTTGTACTCTCGAACCCAATTTAACATTTTCTTATTCCCTTTCGCATATATATATATATATATAGATATATATTGAAAGATATATAATAAACATAAGCTAGGTTTCATTATCTATTCGTTGAGTTATGAATATTCAACGGATATTTCTACTTTTAGAGCCTACATAGAACAAAACTCTTTGGTTTGAGACGCACACAGACTGATACCGTGTATGTGGGATTTAACCCGACCAATTTTCTTTCTTCCAACACCCGAAGACGGCAACAGAATGCTGTAGCATGGCCTTTGGGAGAACCGAAAAAGATTACACACAATTTAACCCGACCAACCCCTATGTCGTAGTCTCAGCATAGACAGGAGTTGGTTGCCAATCTACGAGATGTGTGTGCATGTACGGAGGTGGGAGTGGGGGGGGGGGGGGGGGGTCTCCACAACACCACACACACACACACAGAGCACGGCAAACGTCACACAGGCCGCAGGAGAGTGCCGGGCCTCGCTTGGCAAATAGGATTTGTGCGGCTAATAGCGTTATAGAGAGCGTTATGACAGAGTTAATTTACACAGGCATCAAGTGGATCCAGGGAGTTCATACCCGGACATGGGGATCGTGGGCAATTTCTCGTCTGGGTTCTCAAAATGCCCGGCATTATGGATTGATAGATATATCTGTAACAGCAAATGTTTTTTAGAAACACACAAGTGGTGTACTACCACATAGACCTCTTATATGAACCACTGGAGCCTACTGAAAACAGGGTACTACCCTAGTAGACCCTCCAGTATGAATAAAAGATTTTAAATTAAAAAAAAAAAAAAAACAGCTGTGAGGTCTTAGTTCTATCCAGGATTGAAAAGGGAAAAGTCAATCCTGCTTGGCATTAATTGTGAGGATCAGAAATTGTGTGGATCTGTTATGGCAGTTAAAAAGGTAAAACCGCACTGAAAGTATCGTAGCCTCTGAAGGCTGGTTTGATCGTGTCTTGCTCAGATGAGTCGCCTGGCATGTTCACGGTGGTCGGAAAGCGGCATCAGGAGCATGGTTGACAGGAGCATCGATTTAAACCCACGATTCTTCAGCTGACCCAATGTTGGTCACTCAGGCGTTCAGGTGACTGAAGGGCAATGTCACACGCTGCTCAGAATGGAAACGGGCAGACTTTTCTGTGGCCTGTTCGATAATCTAGGATTGTACATGTGCAGCCTATTCTTTATTACACACCCAACATGGAGTCTCCATACTAAGCCTATGGAGCCTTCAGGTCGCTACTGAGTAGAATACGGTTTTTCCCCGCCACCTGATGGGCATTTCATATAAACATATGCACGGCGCTTGCGTTGAATTTCTAATTATTTACAAGATGTTTTTCCCTAATAATTACTCGAAAGGTGAGTAATAAATACAACATTACCATGATTGTGATCTGTGTGGCAGTATCCTCCTTGTAGTTGACACTACGTAATACTCGCCATCTACGTGGAGAATATGACCACTCAGATCAAAATCATGGTAATATTGTGTATGTATGCCATAGTGACCCAGGGAATTGTTGCTCTATATTTTGTGGATCGCAGAATAGCACACCAAGTTCAAAATCGTTGCCCCAGATAGTTTGCAGATCGCATCATAACTATGTCGCCATCTATATTCAATTAAAAATCTAATGAACCTTTCACCTATGTCACTGAAAATGTGGTTTTGTAAAAGGTAGCGATACATCATGAAAATAACAATACCACACCACACGATCCGATATTACTGGAGCAACGCTTTTGCAACTTTTCTAGGAGTAAGCAACCCTGCAAGGGATAATGTTGGTCAACTTTATTCGCCACATATAGACGACCTTACAGACGGTCTTAGCGAACAGACTTAGATATAATTAAACTATAACGAGGTACAGAAGAGGGTCTTCATGTACTATTCTAGATTATTGAACAGGCCCCTGGGCTCCCGGTGCACCCCTCTCATAAGATCTCTCACTCTCTAAGTCCTACTCTGTACTCTTACTATGCTCTATGAGAAGAATTCTTAATGAACTAGGCTTAGGGCCTTGAGAATCCACTGGCCTGCCTCCCGTGCTAAACACGTACATAGATGCAACCAAAGATTCCTATAACCTCAATGATGCCACTTAGTGGGAACACTGTGTGCCAGTGGATTCTCAAGGCTCTAAGCCTAGTTCGTTAAGAATTCTTCTCCCATAGAGCGTAGTGAGAACCTTGTACAGATTACGACTTAGAGAGTGTGAGATCTTATGAAGAGAGGGGTGCCCATTCTGGAAGCTGTCCTGTGTTTGTGAGAAGGTGGAGGCATGACGGCCCGGTACTAATGGGACTTTGTGGATCTGAGCTCGGTAAACCAGCATCAATAGTTGGTCAGCGGATGGCATACTCTCATGCCCTAGACTGTTCTTGGTCCATACCTGGTCTATTGGTATATGTACTATGTATACCTATTCCTATATACCTATGGCCGTACATTCTGTGCTAATACCACGTTCTGGGGGGTGGAGTAACTTATGTATACTACCCAAGGTTGCCGTATACTACACAAGGTTGACATTTAGACCAATCAGATCGTCTCATACAAAATTCATATGAAAAACGCAGTGGGGAGAAAACATAGAGTATTAAGTTACTTGATAAGGTTGGATTTGGCTTCAGGTATGACAAATAATGCTAATTATCGTTATTAAACCACATTTGAAGGTACATAGGAATAGGGAAACCAAGTTTCCGGAGAGAGAAAGTCAAAATTACTCCCTGCTGCTAAGGCCTTGGGCAGTAATTTTTCTGAGCCTTACCTTGTAACTTTGACTTTCTCTCACCGGAACATAGTTTCCCTCTAATCCCCGATAGACTCCGGGTAAACCTTTTCATAAATGATTCTATTTTTGTGAGCGAATTTTAATTACTACTATAAGGTTGATATGACTGTCACTTTCTCATTCGGAAAACAGCGTGTTAATCAGTAAAACCCCGCTTAAGGGGGACACCCTCCGTTCCGAGCAAAGTTGCCCCTTAAGCGGGGTGGCCCCTTAAGTTGGGTTAAAGTAAACTAAATATGAATTTCTGTCCGAGCTAACCTTCCCCTTAAGCGGGGTGCCCCCTTAAGCGAGAGATTATAAATCTCTCTGGTTATTTTGACTGACACAGACTGGGATGGTTAGAGATGTTTATCTACACAGATTCCTATCTGTACGGGATTTGATCAACACAGACTGGCAAAGATAAACAGTCTGATATTCACAGACTTGTGTAATGTAGATAATTTGACATACCCAGACGTATAGATAAAGGATTTAACCTACATGGACTGGTGGAATTAGAGAGTTTAACCTACATGGACTGGTACACTGACAATGTCGATTCAATACCTACAGATTCTCCATATCTATACGATCTCCATGGTAATATATGCGTTTATGACTAACAATAGCTGCTGCATACTGAGCCAACGACTCAATCATCCAGACTATATCGTGTCTCCGCGCAAAGCTTTCAATTAGCACTCGCAATTAGCACAGGCGGACCTGTTACCATCTGCAATCCGCCAAATGCAAATGTATGTCCTCTGAAGGCGCGCCTCTTTACAGTTGTAATTCTCAGACATAATGTTTTAGTTAATTGCTGCAGCTCTGTGAGCACTTTGCCGGCAGGTGCGTCCAGGAACGAAGAGAGCAGCTCGTGGCTGCTAATGCCAGGTTTAATACACCAAGCTGCCCTGGCTGTCATGTTTCTGCAGCCCCATCCCCAGCAATGGTTGATTTACTGCTATATCAAAGGCCAGTCCTTCTCTAATACCAGGTTTACATAAGATCTCATAGGTCTCATAAGATCTCACAGTCTCTAAGTGGTATTCTGTAAAGGTTGTGTAAAGGAGAAAAATTCTTTAAAATACCTGGCTTAGAGTCTTGAGAATCCAGTAGCCCACTGTATTCCCGCTAGGTGGCATCATTGAGGTTACAGGAATCTTTGGTTGCATTGATGTAAGTTTTTAGCATAGGAGGCAGGCCAGTGGATTCTGAAGGCTCTAAGCCTAGTTTGTTAAGAATTATTCTCCTATAGAGCGTAGTGAGAGTACAGAATACGACTTAGAGAGTGTGAGATCTTATGAGATGGGTGCACCGGGTGCCCTGGCCGCCATGTTTCAGTAGTCCCACCCCCAGCAGTGGTAGATATACTGTTATATCAAAGGCCAGTCCTTCTTATAACATGTCTATGTGGTGTGGTGTGCAGCCACCTTTCTCCTTCATCCTTAACAGTCGTAGATTTACTACTATATCAAAGGTCAATCCTTCTCATACCATGTCTATGGGGTGTGGTGTACAGCCACCTTTCTCCTTCATCCCCAGCAGTGGTAGATTTACTGCTATATCAAAGGTCAGTCCTTCTCATACCATGAATATGTGGTGTTGAAAGTAAAAGAACTCTCACCTGGTAAATGTGTAGGGTTGAGATTTCTACCTAAATTCATCACATAGATTTGGTCACCACCCTCCTGGTGTAAAAGAACCTTGAGAAAGTCTGGTGAGAACCTGCAATGGTTAAATGGACGTTAAATAAAACCAATAAACAAACCAAACAAACTCGATAAGGTTGGTTTCATATTGTATTTTACTCTTCTTTCTTTTCACCGGAGAATAGTTTCCCTATATTCCTATAAACCTATGGCTGTACACTCTATGCTTACACCATGTTCTGGGGGTGGAGTAACTTATCTATACTACCCAAGGTTGCCATATACTACACAAGGGTGCATCCCTCTCATAAGATCTCACAGTCTCTACGTGGTATTCTGTACAAGGTTCTCACTATGCTGTAAGGGAGAAAAATTCTTTAAAATACCTGGCTTCGAGCCTTGAGAATCCACTGGCACACTGCATTCCCGCTAGGTGGCATTATTGAGATTACAAGAATCTTCGGGTTACATTGATGTACGTCTTTAGCACGGGAGGCAGGCCAGTGGATTCTGAAGGCTCTAAGCCTAATTCGTTAAGAATTATTCTCCTATAGAGCATAGTGAGAGTACCCCCAGCAGTGGTAGATATACTGCTATATCAAAGGCCAGTCCTTCTCATACCATGTCTATGTGGTGTATTTACACTTCTTTTCTCCGGAGAATAGTTTCCCTTTATTCCTATGGCTGTACACTCTATGCTTACACCATGTTCTGGGAGTGGAGTAACTTATCTATACTACCCAAGGTTGCCGTATACTACCCAAGGTTGACATGTAGACCAATCAGATCGTCTCGGACAAAATTTATATGAAAAGAGCAGTGGGAAGAAAACGAGGAATGTTAAGTTACTCGATAAGGTTGGATTTGGCCTCGGGTTTGATGGTGGGTGTGCAAATAACGCTAATTATCGTTATTAAGCCACAATTGAAGGTATATAGGAATAGGGAAACCAAGTTTCCGGAGAGAGAAAGTCTCTCTCTAATACCCAGCTCATCCCACTGAAAGGAAACTCTACCAATCCGAGTACAGTGCTGCCACCTATATTCCATTCCACCGGAATGCGCCCATTACTCGGAAAGACAGGAAATCTGGGCGATATTGCGTGAATCGAAAAAGAAGAACGTACGAGAGAAACTTTCCCGCGGAGTGTTCCTTTTCCAGGAAATGTCGTCTGCTCAGACGGGGATAGGTTCTCTATTATCGCCCGGATAGACGCACTGAAAGGAGAGCGATCCACTCTCACTCTCCAAGCACATCTGATATTGGAGACGCGTGGTCTCTGTGTCTGGTGCCGTTCGCTGGTTCCCATGCACTTAAAATACCGGCCTTGTCTCTGGTACCTGGTCTAGCGTGCGGTAATGACACTATAACCAACGGGAACCAGTGCTAATAGAATCAAGACGTCACGTGACCAGCCGGTGGTCGTCTGCTTCCGACTTCCTGCTGTTTGTCGTCATTTCCGCTTTGGGAGGGCTGCCTGTTCAAAGTTAAAGACAAATGCTGGTAGTTGGGTGATTTCTAAATTCTATCGATTTTTTGCAAATAACTCTGGATAATTTAAGTTTTAACTGCAATATTTTCATTTCGTGGCTAGATAATACAAGCGTTGTACTCGAATCTTCAAATATTTCTAGATTAGGGTATTTGGGGAAATATACAAATGAGAAATGCTATAAAAAGAAGACAGTGCTACCTTTTTTGTAATCACTGCGTGAAACTAACCACTTTATTCACAAATACGCATCGCGGCAGCGCATGTATCTACTGTATATTGACATGTTTTCATATGTATACGCCCATATTTCGCGTTAGCGTAGACCGTTTCCTTTTGTATACGGACGCGCCTTGGCTGTATTTCACACCTGGCGTATACGAGAGGAAACATCCTCTGCGCGATATATATATATATATATATACGCCGGGCGTATACATGATATAAAAAAAAGGAATCGCGACCAACACTGACCCGCCACCTACCCCCCCCCCCCCCAAAGGATGTAGCCTTATCCTAACTCTCATTCCCATTTACTTTTTATTTCATGCTAACTGTTTCTGCATAACGGAATTATAATATTTCAAGAAAACTCTGTACTTAACCACAGAATAAAATAAAGTTCTTTCAACAACAACAACAGCAACACGCAAACAAACATTGCCATGACTACAAGATGATGATTGTGCTTGGCTGGTTATTATTTAACCTTTCGCTTCCGTTACATCTCACATAGAATCTACAATGTCGCGTTGTAAACACGTTCCTTCCTTCTATTGTCATAACGTCAAATTCATCTTGTTGTGAGGCAGGTGTGTAGGTGAGCTTCTTCTAATGCGCTAGTTGGGTTTGTGGGTAGGGTTATGTGTGTGTGTGGGGGGGGGGGGGGGAGGGTTATTCCATCGTCAACACATCGCTTTGGGAACAGTCAAAAGCTTTGCAAGTAAGGAGACCATCGGAATGTACGAATGCCCCCAAGGGAGACGGCGGGATGTAGGGAGAATACCTGAATGTACGAATGCCCCCCGGGGAGATGGGGACGGTAAGTGAGGCGGAGGGGCGGGGAGGGGGTGGACGGGGTTACAACCACGGCTCTAAAACATTCAGAAACCCGCCATGCCTCTGCCCCGCCCTGCCCCACTCCTCACCCGCCCACCCACCCACCAACCATCCCGCATGACACTTAAGTATTTCCGTGAAATCTGTTTTAGGCGCGTCTGCAATGCGCATAAATCAGATTTGCCCTCCGTCACCATGGTAACCCAACAATTGAGACACAAAGCGGCGTCGACGAGAAAAGCGGTTTCCGTCGGGGTGGGTCTTTTACGGGCGTGGTTCCGTGATCCGCGCGGCGCGAGCGCGGAAGGCCGAGCGCCGCCCGTATAGGGCACATAGCTATTGTGTTATGGAGGCGACCACCTGATATAAAGGCCATCTTGCATTTCCACGACATCCAAAACACTTTGTGGACCATAGTACCCTAACGAACATTTGAAACTTGCACGGTGTGGTCTAGTTATTTTGAACAGTGGTCCTTCGTTAACTCTAGTTCCCCCACTTAGTCCCTCCCCCGTTTTGTAATCATGTGCTTCTCGTCTACTACTATAATTTTATTTGTGTGGGAAAGTCGACGTCTACACCTGTACTCCAAACGGTATGTGTTTTCTTCAGCGGAACTCCTGTTCACATGCGCGTATGTCACAGGTTACTGTGTGTTAGGCCACTCAAAAAACCTTGTTTCTCATCACCAAGCCATGACAAATATGATGAGGGGGCTTTTTTTTGCTGGATGGCTTTTGAAATGACAAGTACCGGGTACAATAGATTGACAATAGGTGGTGGCACAGTGGTGGTTGTGTAGGAAGTATGAAGAGAGATATGAATACCGCTGTTTTGGGAATACCTAGATACACAAAATATCACCTTCAATGCATCCCAGACATCAGGAGCTTTATTTTGATACCAAATACACATATCTTTCATGATATTTATCAAGGTTCATCTTATAAAAAAGAAATCTTCTAAAAACCTTTTTGTAGACGCGAGCGGTGATTTCAGAAAATAGTTTTTATTGAATGTCAACTTATATCCGTCGTTTACATAGCTTTCTACATTCATGTTCGTAGAACTTGTCGCGTCAATAGTAGTGTTTTCATCATAACAGAATTGATATTAAGATTCACATTTTGTTCTTAGTTTCATTGTATATGTCCTGTTCACTTTCACAGCAATTGATTAGCTGACATCAATAAAAGTAAGGCAAGCGTCAGGCTTGGAGAGCTTTCATGCTTATCCTATCCAATGTTTTGACATAGATGGGTGATGAGAAACAAGTTTTCTTTTGAGTGGCCTTAGACGTAACGTAGACGTTCATGTCATTGGTGGGAGCGGGTATGGAGCATGCTATGCGTCGATCTATTACTATATTAGGCCACTAAAAAAATTGTTTCTCATCACCAAGCCATAAAAAATATGACGAGGGCGCTTTTTTTTTTTTTTTTTTTTTGCTGTATCAAAGATGGCAGATATACAGTAAAACCTTGCATAATCCGGGACAAAGTGCCTGCTTACGCGGGGTTTCCAGATTTTTACTGGCTATACATTTAATGCATCCCTCACATCAGGAGCTTTAATTTGTTCCTAAATACATATACCTTTCATAATTTCTATCAAGGTTCATATATTAAAAAAAAAAAAAAAATCGTTTTTCTGATGCGCGCGGTGATGAGAAACAAGTTGTTTTTTTGAGTGGCCTTATAAGAGAGCTCGGTGTAGTTTGTTGGAAATGTCGTCTGCCTTCCCAGGCGTCAGATCCGCAGACGACATTCGACAACTGGCGCCATTTCGGTTACTACTTTCCCTACACACTGCACCGCTAGAGCAACCTACAGAAACTCGTTTTGCGGCACAATAAACCGGAGCAGCGCAGTGTGCTTTCCCTTCGGTGTCTCACTCTCCTAGCAGAGATCCTGCGCGCTACTTCCTGCGGCCGCGAAAGATCTGGGAGGAGAGTGACGTTGTCTTTTGTGTTTAGCTTGATAGAGACAAGAATCTGCTAGGAGAGCGTGAGTTTCTTTCTTGACAAGAAAGAAACTCACGCTCTCCTAGCAGATTCTTGTCTCTATCTATCTAAAATAGTAGGATCCAATCTTTACCTTACTGTGATAATTGACAGGAGGGTGTTTTAGGAATTTCCTGAAGGCGCCGAAAAGATGACAGAATAAATATCTCCGTTTCCTGCCACAGAGAAAGGTTACCGAAGCTGACAGGACAACCTTCCCGAAGGCATCGTTTAGGAAAACACTCAATACTTGTCGTCTGTGTGTTTCTTCAAAAATAAATGCATATTAATTGTGAAAAGAAAATAATAATGCGGCTATGATAGTTATCAGAAGGGTTCAGAAACAAGTTTACGGTTATATTCTATTTTCAAATGTCATGGGCGCTAGTGTCTTATATCTAATATCTGACTTGATGACACAAGCATAAAATCATTTTCCATAAGATTGACTTTATCTCGACAAAATGCAGGCTACAGAAATGATAATTTCATTTTAGATGTACGAACAATGAAGGCATATTAAGGGAATATTGCTGGCACATTAATTATTGCCTGTGTGTGTTTTAGATAATACGTCAGGTATGAAACACAATTGTGTAGTGTCTATATTCAATATTGCTAGTCAACTAATTGCGCGGTAAATTAGCCACAGACCAAGAAGAATAACCCGTCTCGTGTTCGGAATCCGCCATAATGATTTACCTTCTCGACGTGTTCACTAAAAGGCGCGCTCGTAGACTCACTGCTGATGCACACGAGGGGGCGATATTGAAGGTATTTCCCCGCTTAATGATGCTTCAGACCTCTCAGCGTTCCAGCAAGATGGCGGCCGCATCTCGCGGGATCTCGCCAGACGCGAGAAGTGTGGAGGACGCTTAAAGGACGCTTTGTGCCGGAAGTCGACGGTTATGTAAACCCGGAAGTGACGTCAGACGCGCACCGGCTTTTACCGCCGACATACATTTTGTGTTAGCGCCGGTGAGATCTCGTCTCGCCTTACCGAGATCTCGTCCCGCCTTCCCGAGATCTCGCGTTGTTTCCCACGTGGTCACAGACACATTGCGCTGACTGACAATCTAGGCTTTCAGTCTTGATGATTAGCGATCAGGTATTAAGGCGGAATTCCATTCACGTGATTTTTTTTCTTATTTTATCTTTATTGCATCTCTCACCATAGTGAATTCTTCCGGTTGCATACAATATCCATGGTCCAGTCATATTCATACATTGGCATTTATACAAATACATAGAAAAGGGTATTTTTACACAATTAATAGAATATGAATTGATGTAAGATGAAATGATCTATATTTTCTTTCCAGATATATCATAGGCTGGTAGCATTATCATATTTGAATATTATTTTTGAATATTTCTATGTCTTTAGAGCTTTGACATTCCATGGAAAGCGACTTCCATAGGCGTGCCCCCCGCAGGTACGAATTGTGTTGAACGAGGTCACTTTTAGTGGAGTTCATGTTCGTGGCATGTTCGTCCGAAATTCCCGTCCTGCTCTTCTCTCGTTCCTAGCTCTAGGCCTATGTTTTTATTTGTCGTGATTATTATACAAACAATTGATCACATCGATGGTGCCCTGTACAAGGAGTGTTCACTGTGCGTCTTCCGACCATACATTCACATAATCTGCCCCTACACACTGTCCCCACACACCCCTCCCACACACACCCTCCCACACACACCCCCTCCCACACACTGCACCCCATCCCCACCCCCAACACCCTACACATTCACAGGATCTGCCCACTCGTTACCTCAACCCGTTCTCCGCCCTGCCAGCCTCACGACACCCACTTCCCCAGTGGTCATGACGGCCGAGTCATATCGTCGATAACCCGAGGAGCCGTGCCTCCCGTCCCCGGGAGCCACCCCCATCCCCAGCACCAGCACCCACACTCAGTCTGAGACTGGGGTGAGACATTTCACCCTCACCCCCAGCACCAGCACCCACACAGTACCTGAGACTGGGGTGAGACATTTCACCCCAAATCCAACCCCCATCCCCAGCACCACCACCCACACAGAGCCTGTGACTGGGGTGAGATTTTTCACCCCGCTCCAACCCCCGCCCCTGCTCCCGCCAAACCTCCGCCCCCAGCACCCTCACAGTGCCTGAGACCCGGGTGAGATGTTTCAACCCACCCCCGCCCCCACCCCCGCCCCCACCACCAGCCCCCAACCGCCACACATTGCCTGAGACCTGGTTGAAACATTTCGCCCCGCCCCGCCCCCGCCCCCAGCCCCCACATAGTGCCTCAGGCCCGGGTTGAAACATTTCACCCCCGCCCCACCCCCACGCTGCTATCTCCTGAGTCTTACAACCCGTTTCCACCTGTCTCTATATCTGCGTATCATTCTCCATGACGCTGCCCACATCCACACCTGTTCCCAACACGCCGTGCTCTCCCACGTACCTCGTTCCCTGTGTCTGTCACACCCTCAGTACTTCCCACCATCCCATTACCATGTCTTCTGCCCTGAGCCACGGATCGGAATGTAGTAAGTCGATTTCTTACTCTTCTCTTATTATTCCCAATATTGTCAGTTCCATTTATTCCATCCGTGGGGTGGGGAGTTAGCTCAGTGGTAAAGAGCACTGGACTCATCATCCCAAGGTTGTCACACTTTGTTGGTTCGAGTCCCACTGCAGCCACTTTCCTCCTTCACCCCCAGCAGTGACAGATTTACTGCTATATCAAAGGCCAGTCCTTCTCATACCATGTCTATATGGTGTGGTGTACAGCTACCTTTCTTCTTCACCCCCAGCAGTGGCAGATTTACTGCTATATCAAAGGCCAGTCCTCCTTATACCATGTCTGTGTGGTGTGGTGTACAGCCACCTTTCTCCTTCACCCCCAGCAGTGGTAGATTTACTGATATATCAAAGGCCAATCCTTCTCATACCATGTGTATGTGGTGTGGTGTACAGCCACCTTTCTCCTTCATTTCCAGCAGTGGTAGATTTACTGCTATATCAAAGACCAATCCTTCTCATACCATGTCTATGTTGTGTGGTGTACAGCCACCTTTCTCCTTCATTTCCAGCAGTGGTAGATTTACTGCTATATCAAAGGCCAATCCTTCTCATACCATGTCTATGTGGTTTGGTGTACAGCCACTTTTCTCCTTCATCCGCAGCAGTGGTAGATTTACTGCTATATCAAAGGCCAATCATTCTCATACTATGTCTGTTTGATGTTGTATATAGCCACCATTGATGTTGTATATAGCCACTACTTATAGCAGTGGTAGATTTACTGTTATATCAAATGTATAGGGGTGAGATTTCTACCTAAATTCATCTCATGGATTCGGTCAAGCCTAAAGTAAGCTTAGTAGAACATATTGGACATTAAACTACCCAAAGACACAAACAAACAAAAATCCCATCCGACATTATGAAAACCCTCTTTCTATACACACACGGCCACCTTCCAAGCCACTCTCTTTCATGCACCCTCCCCATATCCTCATATATCCGCAGCAAGTCAACACTAACCCCCCCTCTTTTTATCACCATCCCCTCATCTTCCCAACTGCGAATATTATCTTCCCAATTCCCATCAATTTTACTCTTCAGCACACCAGATGACTGACTATACACGAGACTAGAACGGGTTCCAGTTAGCTGACGACCCTCCCTCCCGTCAGCACCCACCTCTATTGCCTTGGCTGATAACCTTGGGCTGTCTGTTGACCCTGGAACCATCAGGAGAGACTGCAGACAGACCACATTCTCTCCTGGCTTCCAGACTCGGCCAGCCTCAGCGCGGACCCTGCCTCCTCGTGTTCCTCTCTTTATGTAAGGCCACTGTTCTCTTTCTCCGCCACTCTGTTTTTTATACTAGGTTTACACTGGGCCACAGTAGCCACAGTGTTCCGTGGAGCAGCGTGGACACAAATGTGAGGGACGTGACATGACTCAGGGGGACGGGATGGACAAACGTGACAGACAGTGATGCACCCTGGCCACCGTGGCCACTGGGGAAGAAATTTTGAAATGACAAGATTTGCCTCAGTGTTCACAGTGCTAATGAGAAAGGTACCGGGCCCTCATGAGATCTGATGAACATCATATAACATGACTGAACATAAATGTAGGCAGCCATACAGAGAACCGTGGACAAAATGTGAGGGATATGACAGACCGCAGCCAGACGTACAGGGAACTGTGGACAATGTGAGCGACTGCAGCCGGCCGTACAGGGAACTGTGGACAACGTGACCCCCTGCAGCCAGCCGTATAGGGAACTGTGGACAACGTGACCGCCTGCAGCTGGCCGTACAGGGAACTGTGGACAACGTGACCCCCTGCAGCCGGCCGTACAGGGAACTATGGACAACGTGACCCCCTGCAGCTGGCCGTACAGGGAACTGTGGACAACGTGACCCCCTGCAGCCGGCCGTACAGGGAACTGTGGATAACGTGACCGCCTGCAGCCAGCCATACAGGGAACTGTGGACAAGGTGACCGACTGCAGCTGGCCGTACAGGGAACTGTGGACAATGTGACCGCCTGCAGCCGGCCGTACAGGAAACTGTGAATAACGTGACCCCCTGCAGCCGGCCGTACAGGGAACTGTGGACAACGTGACCGCCTGCAGCCGGCCGTACAGGGAACTGTGGACAACGTGACCGCCTGCAGCCAGCCATACAGGGAACTGTGGACAAGGTGACCGACTGCAGCTGGCCGTACAGGGAACTGTGGACAAGGTGACCGACTGCAGCTGGCCGTACAGGGAACTGTGGACAATGTGACCGCCTGCAGCCGGCCGTACAGGGAACTGTGGACAAGGTGACCGCCTGCAGCTGGCCGTACAGGGAACTGTGGACAACGTGACCGCCTGCAGCCGGCCGTACAGGGAACCATGGACAAAACATAGCCCTTAAATGTCTGCTGCTGGGGCCTCAGTGTAGACCCAAATTTAAGGCTCCGTAACCATCTGCAACTGTGCCTCACATTTAGGTGGGCCGCGGGCACCATGGCCCAGTATAAACTTAGCATTAGCTTCCATCACCACACCAGCCCTGTTCCTCACTCCTCCCCAGCCATCACCACCACCCCTGCTGTCCATCACCCCCCCCCCCCTCATCCCTACATCCCCACCCACACACACACCCGCCACCCATCACCACCGACGTCCAGGGACGCTGTGCCGCCCGCCGGAATTGGTCGTGCGCCTGCGCGGCACGTCCTGTCCGAGAGTCTCCACTTCCGGCGGAAGTGCGTCACCAAAGTGGTGCAGGACGCCGCCGCTTGGCGCGTAGGTGTCAGCGATGGGAACTCCTTATCGCGAATTAGGCCTCTGGGTGTGTGTGTCTGTGTGTGTCTGTGCTGGAGTGGCCGGTGTAATGTGAACATTGGTTACCCTGCGAAAAAATTGTTTTATCGCCCACTAGTATCTGGTGCGCATGTGCGAACATGCACAGTGTTGGAAGTCCACGATTGGAGAGTGAAAAAATTTGCCGAAATTAAGCATATTACGACATATCACAACATGTAATTCTCATGGTGAAATACTATTATTTTCATTTATTTACATTAAAATCACATTAAAACATTAGTACGGCCAATAGTCTGTGATATCTGAACGGAAGAACGTGTGCAGACGCATGCGCGTATTGAGTGGGCGATAAAACAAGTTTTTCGCAGGGTAACCAATGTTGGCAGCACACCGGGGCTGGAGGCGTCATGACAGGCAGTACCCAGCCCCCAGGGGCCACGCCCCGCGCGCCACGTCCTCCAGTAGCCTGGAATCAGCGGCGTGTATCAAACAGCTTAGTTTAGTGGACCTCAGGAGACGGTGATGGTAATCTCCGCGCCGACCATCTCTCACCGCGGGCCATGTCTCCAGCGCCGGGGTTCCCCTCCTCCGGGCGCCGTGCCTTCCCTCCCTCCAGTCCCTGGGCTTTAAGGTGGTAACGTCCAGGGTCCGGCCATGCTACACTCCACTGGCAGTATGCTCTTTTCCTATATACCTATGGCTGTACACTCTATGCTTACACCACGTTCTGGGGGGTGGAGTAACTTATGGATACTACCCAAGGTTGCCGTATACTACCCAAGGTAGCCGTATACTACCCAAGGTTGACATTTAGACCAATCAGATTGTCTCTTACAAAATTCATATGAAAAGCGCAGTGGGGAGTAAACATAAAGTGTCAAGTTACTCGATAAAGTTTGATCTGGCTTCAGGTTTGATGGTGGATCAGCAAATAACGCTAATTACCGTTATTAAACCACATTTGAAGGTATATAGGAATAGGGAAACCAAGTACCAGTGAAAGGAAGTCAAAATTACTCGGTAAGGCTTGGAAAAATTACTGCCCGCTGCCAAGGCCTTGGGCAGTAATTTTTCCAAGCCTTACCTCGTAACTTTGACTTCCTTTCACCGGAACATAGTTTCCCTCTTATACCATGAATGTATCTTATATACTGGCAGCATGGGGCCATCCATAAAGTACGTACGCACTGAGCGGGGGTAGGGGGGGTCAAAAATTTTGAAAATTTTGCGTATGCTCCCTCTTTGTTCTATAGCGTACCAGATCGGGAGGTGGGTTGGAGGGTCCAAAATTTCAGAGATTCTGCGTACGTACTTTATGGATGGCCCTCATGCTCTTACGAGAGCGTGCTCGCTTTATTATCCATCGTATACAAAGAACCCATTGAAAATGTATGGTGACTCAGTAAACCACGACTCGTTATATAAAACCTGCCAGATACCATAACTCTGGTATACGGATTCACATCTGTGGTATATGGCCTTCAAACCATGGTATACGGGGGAAAATGGGCTAAGGTCAGAAATTGGGCGAAGATAAATGAAAGTGTCTCTCGTCTTTCCTCTTCAGAATTCTATTATTTTATTCATGTCAATACAACAACAACAACATATTCTTGACATATTTGTCTATGTTTTCCATGTATACTAATAGCAATCTGAACCAATGAACCGAATGCCTCGCAGGAATGCAAGTTATACAAGAATTGACGGAATTCTGACATTTCATATACAACGGCAACACTAGAATATATACAGATTCATACCTATTCTCTTCCAAAATAATGTTATAAATAATGATATTTTTATAAGTATTTTAAATTTCCGATTTTTTCCTCAGTCCGACTTTCATCCCTGGCCTTGAGTTTTATAAAAAAAAACCTTCATAAAATGGAGCAGACCAATTCTGTGCCCCTCGAGCCCCTGGATGTCGTCCGTGCAGCACAGTTCATCATCTGATAGAGGCTGCTTTTACTTCATGTTCCGTGATACATCCATTAGATGATACCCCAGCCCTCACCTCCCTGTAAGAATCACCAGTGACACACAGCCCGCTGGCTCCCCCCTGCCTTCCCCGTGGCTTCCCCGTGGCTTCCCCGTGGCTTCCCCGTGGCTTCCCCGTGCCTTCCCCGTGGCTTCCCCCTGCCTTCCCCGTGGCTTCCCCGTGGCTTCCCCCCTGCCTTCCCCGTGGCTTCCCCCCTGCCTTCCCCGTGGCTTCCCCGTGGCTTCCCCGTGGCTTCCCCCTGCCTTCCCCCTGCCTTCCCCGCTGCCTTCCCCCTGCCTTCCCCGTGGCTTCCCCCTGCCTTCCCCGTGGCTTCCCCATGGCTTCCCCCTGCCTTCCCCCTGCCTTCCCCGTGGCTTCCCCGTGGCTTCCACGCTGGCTTCCCCGTGGCTCCCCCCTGCCTTCCCCCTGCCTTCCCCCTGCCTTCCCCCCTGCCTTCCCCGTGGCTTCCCCGTGGCTTCCCCCTGCCTTCCCCGTGGCTTCCCCGTGGCTCCCCCTGCCTTCCCCCTGCCTTCCCCCTGCCTTCCCCGTGGCTTCCCCGCTGCCTTCCCCGTGGCTCCCCCGTGGCTCCCCCCTGCCTTCCCCGTGGCTTCCCCGTGGCTTCCCCGTGGCTTCCTCCGTGGCCCGTGTCCCCGTGCTGAGTGAGATGAGCCGTCATAGACATATCTGGCTTCAGACTGGGACTCCTGGGAATGGACTAGTTCTATTATGCCATGTCATGTCACGCTCGCTTATTATTCTGCTATAGCTACCAGCTAGAGGCGGTGCAGTGAAAGGTAAGGCACAGTATCTCACCCATGGTATGTTTGTCCTATGGGCACTGTGTGTGGTGAGTGGAGCATAAATTGAACGGGGTGGAAATATGTCAGAGAACATTGGATATTAGGTATTATCCTTTATCTGACCCCTGGAATAAATGTCCATAAGCTTAACATTGGGAACTCGTTCTTCATGACCCTATGAGTATTGCAGTCCGTTCTCCATAGTCTATATCATGTGTGTCTTTTAGTGTGTACATGGGTGAGATAGATACAAAAAGCAACTGGTTTTGGTCAAAGAAGTCATTCTCCAACTTGTTTGAATGCTATGTGATATTTACTCGGCTGTCGCCTCGTTCATATCACCCCGCATCAAACTCGTGGAGAACGACGACTTTGACCAACACTTGTTGGTTTCTTCTTTAGTATGCATGTTTAACTGACACCTAGTCCGATAATCTAGGCCACCTCCGTGATTTGAGAGTTTCAGGGGCCCGTTTAATAAACTAGGATCGGACATGGAGACCCTTTCCTGGACCTCATACAAGGGTCATTGTTTAATAATATTTATGTCGGGTCACTAAGACAGTCTTTGCCGGCAGTAAGGTTTTGTTTTTTTTGGTTTGCAATAAAAGGGTTTTAGCCTCGTCTCACAATTATCTATAGATTATGGCAGCAGAAAATAGTTGTCGTCCCCCGACTACAGTGGCGCTATCTTACAATTTCCTGGCGGATGATGGCGGAACTCACATTGTGCCCTATATGATCCTACGTATTCAACTTGCAGTCTCAGAACCACATTTAAAATGGAATATCTGAGGTATATATCATTTAAGGTGCGTTTTTTTTACCGGTGTTAGGTTTACCGCTCTATCAAAGGCCATTTCTTCTCATACCATGTCTATGTGTCTCACTTCGGTAAATGTGTAGTGGTGAGATTTCTACCCGAATTCATCACATAGATTCGATCACCACCTTTGTGGTGTAAAAGAACCTTGAGAATGTCTGGTAAGGACCTATATTGGTTGACTGGACGTTAAATCAAACCAAACAAACAAACTAAACAACTTAAGCTGCTGTAACATGAGCGATGTGTTCATTGATATACTGTCGACATAAGGCGTTGTCCAACCAGTTTATATATTTGTGTAAAGCTACCCATATCAATGACACTCTGGGCAAAGAACCTACTCAAATCAGGATGTTTTTATATCCTAGTATTTTTCTCCAGAATAAATTTCAATATATATATATATATATATATATATATATATATATATATATATATATATATATATATATATATATATATATATATATATATAAAAGGCTATTGGTATATTTGTAGGAAAATATTCGGATTCCACGATATTCCCTTTAAGGAGTTGGTCCCGTATAAAAAAAAATAGAAAAAAAAGGAGAGTATAAAAAAAACCTGATTAGAACAGCTCTCGACAATAGTGTGGGCCGCGTTGGTATTGACAGGTCGTTGATTCGCTGGTGCCCGCCGTGTGGTGCCAACACGCACATACAATGAGGCGGGCAGGCCGGGTACCCTCCGGCGCCGCCCGCCACGCCCTCTACCTGTTGTGGCGCGAACCAGCACGTGTCGTCTGCCTGTGGCCTGTTTGCCGCGTCCTAGACTGGCTCCAGTCCCTGCATCCTATGGCTACCCTCCTCACTGGGATACAGGGACTGGTACAATTTCTGGCGTTGTTTAGGTCCATTATTCCCAACACTCTCCATACAGATGTCCTGGCCACTGATCAGGATATCTGACGGGAGATTGATACCCTCTCACTTTGATCTCAATCGGGTCACAGTCAGGAGCAGGCGAAATTTATTGATATGACAACACAGCCAGCCAGGGAACTGGAGGAGGGGAGGGGGGAGGGGTAGGAGGAGGTATAGGGTGTAGAGAATAGGGAGCAACGGGGGGTCATATACAGGAGGTTCTGTTCCTACTGGATAAGTTTTTGATTCATGGGCCTGTCAGAGAAGGATACATGCTACAAAGAACTTTTTTCTTATTGTGTTTAATCATTTAATGAATGTTCACATTCAAAGACTTGAGCAAGTCTAGCCGCGACCCGACCCCAGGTTCCCGCGCAAACTCCCGCCGCCCGCCATTACCGAATCAATGCCCAAATCTGCCAGCGCCACCTGCAGCCGTTTTTCTGCCATTTCCCCGATCATCGCTCAATATGGCCGACACGCTCTCGCGGCTCTGAAGCCGCTTTTAGCTGCGGGGCTGCTCCCATCTCTACCTCCTCTTATCGAGAGCTCCACCCAGCCCGCCTCCGCCTCCCGCATCGGAGAGTTCCACTCCATTTAGAGATGGAGTGCTCGGCGCATGCGCGAGATTTTGCCCCCGGAGCGCCACCTAGCGAGCGCTGATAGTAGTAGCGGACCGGAAGTGAGCAGGAGTGTATTGTAGTCCGCCAGGGGGCGTGCTACTTGAGAGAATTCACTCTCCTCCCGGATGTTTCGCTGCGCTTGTTTATCTCTGCCCCAACCAAACCCTGGTTCCTGGGTATCTAAAAAAGGAGAGTTGGAACCAGCTACAATTTCAGATTCAAAACAAGGCAACTGTCAAAAGTTATGAAACTGAAACAGATCATATATTTTGAGTTGGGAGATATAGGAATTGTTAAAATTAGCATATGTTTTGTTGATAAACTAAACCCAGCAACATATGAGGTGCTTCTCACTGAAGAAAGTAATCCCAGAGACTGTGTTTGGTTTGAAATATCAAATAACAAAAATGAGTGTAAATTATTTACCATTCAGTGTGTGCATCTCTATTTACAAGTAGAACACAAAAATAATCCCCAGAGCACCAAGAATTTAGGATATACGAAAAACTGGGGGATGGGACAGATATTGTCCCAAACAGGCAGGTCAGTGCAGAGATACAATCAGCCACAGGAAGTAGAGCGCAGGATCTCTGCTAGGAGAGTGGAGAGAGGAGAATTGCCCCCGGCTGTGACGTCAGGAGGCGGTGACGTCAGCGACGTGGCGATACTCTGACGCTAAAGGCCTGTCAGACAGAATGAGGCCAATCAAAACATGAAGCTGACAACAAGAGGCTTAGCTGACCACTGGACGCCGGGGTCACCTCGGACACAGATTATTTCTGTCGGCTCCCAAAGAAACGTAAAGGGCTTTATCACAAAGCAAGCTGCTTTAGCCTCCCACTGTTTCTCGCTGAGACCAACGTGAGAAGCGTTACAGCGGTTTTTATCTCGTTAAGGATTAGGATTAACGACTTGTCAAAGTACGATCTCCTCATAGTGTTCATGATGAATAACACTAGGATTAATAACCGGTTTCTTTTTGGGGTTTAAAGATTGAATGTGAAAGTATTTTAATGTATGTACTGTTATATGTATTGATTCACCAAAAGACACTTATAACTTGATCTCACTTTTAATGTGCCAAGTTAGAATTTGTTCATAAATATCATATTTACTTCGTATATTGAATATTTGAGCTAGACCTATGTTATTTCTATGATACATTTTAAATCTATTTAGAATTTTTTTATCAAGAAACCTTCAGTAGACAAGATTAAGTGTCGCACATGGCGCATACAGTATTATCCGTGTCCTTCTTACATTAATGATCCATTGATTATTTAATTAGATCAATTAAATCTGTGACTTACTGGCATATGTGTACTCGGCAGAACGGGTTAGGTCAAAGTGGTGTAAAAGAACCTTGAGTAAGTCTGGTAAGGACCTTTAATGGTTAACTGGACGTTAAATCAAACCAAACAATCAACCACCCTGGTGGTGTAAAAGAACCTTGATTAAGTCTGGTAAGGACCCGTAATGGTTAACCGGACGTTAAACCAAACAAACAAACAAACACACTGTGAGCTACATATTTACATCAGTGAACCCTTCAGTGGAAGACGAGCCCCCCACAGCCCGTTTTCCTCGCCCACCTGAATCTTCCGACAAAGCAAAAAGGCATTAGAGAGCAACCCGAACCCGCGGCGACGGTACTTCTGTTGTCATGACAACGCTGTAGCACACATGCACGTACTTTACTCGACTCCCTCCCCCTCATTTTTTGCAAAATCATGACCTGGACGTTAGAGGTTTGTCACCCTACTTTCAGAACGAGTGTGGTTGTTTTTACTGCTGATTCTATAGAGGAAACCTATGAAAGTTTACGGTCAGAGCTTTTATCCTACCCCTAATAAAAAACGCCATAGGTTTAACATTGAGTCAGTGTATTTGACTGAGCATTGAATAAAATGTTATTTATGCACCGAGGTGAATAAAAAAACGGACCAATCAGGGACGAGGTATAAATGGAAGTAGATCCAGCAGCATTGATAAACGCGGTCATCCTCCGATGAGTGTCAACACGCTACTAACATTGATAATTACAAAATTGTCTCTGTATATCGGTGAGATGGGGTAGGATAAATACGAAACCGAACTCGAGTTAGCCTTGTCAATGTTTATACCACTCTGGTCAGGTCTGCTACTCACTACACTCCGCTAATGCCTCGTGTAGTAATACACGACCTACCCATCTTGGCATAAACATTGATAAGGCTAACTCTCGTTTGGTTTCTACTAAGTATCCGAAAGAGTTTGAATCACGTAGTAATTTACAAGGGGAAGCCGTGTGAATTACATAGCGATTCAAACGAGATTGTTTCAAGCTCTGACCGTAAACTTTTCATAGGTTTCTGAATTCATCGCACCTCTCACATTGACTAATTTGTGCTCATGCATTTGTGACATAATCCCCTATTGATTATTTTTCGAAATACTCATTGAGCATTTTGTATGAGTTCCCAATATTAAGTCTTTGGGGAAAAATATCAGGGGTGAGATATATTAACAAATTTAACCCTTTACAGGCAGGGGTTTATGGCAGAGGGTTGGTGGGGGCGGGTACCAGGGACAGGTATAATGCTAGGGGGCGAGCCTACTATCGTCCAAACCCTAATTCGATTTTCTGATCATCTGATAAGACACTTCAAACTTAATCTCTTCATTTGCTTTACTTATTAATATTAAATATTATATCATAAGTATATTCTCTGCAAGTTCCATGTTTATTGCGCCATTATTTCTTAATAAAACAGTAATATCATAAATATTGTAAATGACGCCTCCAGGCACCATTCGGCCTACAATTTCACTCACCCTGAGCTGCTCACTCTGCTCTATGGGAGAAGAATTCTTAATGAACTAGGCTTATAGCCTTGAGAATCCACTCGCACACAGAATTCCCTCTAGGTGGCATCAGTGAGATTATAGGAATCTTTGGTTGCATTGATGTACGTCTTTAGCAGGCGAGTGGATTCTCAAGGCTCTAAGCCTAGTTCGTTAAGAATTCTTCTCTATAGAGCGTAGTGAGAATACAGAATACCACTTAGAGAGTGTAAGATCTTATGAGAGGGGTGCCACCGAAGCCAGGCGCATTTACACGAGATTTTGAACCCTGTGAAGTACATGAATCCCACCGTGTGAATCCCACTCAACAGGGAACAGAATCTCACGAGATGTTGAACTCTGTGAGGTGAGGTACATGAATCTCACCGTGTGAACTGCACTCTAGATTCTGCTAGTTATTTCCACAAACTAGCGGCGATGAAGCTGGCTTTGACAGGTCCCTTGTCCTCCTGCCCAGCACTGCGGGGAGGCCTGTAGCGACCCCTAATTAAAACCCCGTACACCGGGCGGAAGTGGCATAGGTAATCAGTTTAGGGACTGACACAGGGCCTCTGTCCTTATTAGGGGCTGGCTGCTGCTGGGGAGCTGTGCCTATTGGAAGCTCACACCTAGCATTGGCACCGCCTCTCGGGAGTCATTCACTCCAGGTCCCAAGTCATAGTTCCAAGCCCTTAGGAGCTGCTCGGTCGCTAGAGCCTTCCCCCGCTAAGACCCACTCTCTCTGACCGACCCGAGTCGTAGCCTCACTCTAGCGTCAGGCCACCAATTGCAACTCCCAAGCCCTCTGATTGCTTATGCTCGGTCCGGGGCCTCCTCTGACCTCGTCACCGCCGGCCTCGTTCTGATATCTCTGCTGACCAATGAGGTGTGAGGAGGCCGGCCACGTGACTTCCGGTTCCAACCTGAGCCGCGCGGTGGCGCTACAGTCGCCCCTGACGCCACTCTGACGTCACTCGTCGGCCGGAGGCTTCCCGTCATGCCGTGGGAGACGCGCTTCATCCATTTCCGGTGCGTACCCCAGGTGGCGGGTTGTAACTGGTTCGCTCAGGCGGCAACCGGCCATTGTCCACGTTGCCATGGTGAGGCGCCCCGAGGCAGATAAGCAAGGCGAGCGGTGATTGGTCAACCGGCCCTGCAGACCGGGGACCCGGTGGGGCTGACTCCCTGGGGTCGGGTCGGACGCCGAAGACAAGCGTCTGTAGAGAGGGCCAGACGGCAACCGGAAGTCAAGCACCTTCGGTCACCGGAAGTGCGCATGTGCAGTGATGTAGGGCTGTAAATAAGGGACGCAGGGGTGTCGGTCGTGAATACTGGAGAACTCGACTCGAAACGAACTCGACCCGTACAAACACTCGACCCGTACAAAAACTCGACCAGTTTTAAATCTTCCCAACTCAAGTTTATCATTACAACTGTGAATAAATACCATATTTAGTAGTAAGTATGTTATCTTGGGGTCAGATTCGGTCCACAATGGGGGAGAAAACAAACAGAAAACCCTACCCTTAACCCTATTCCTGACCCTAACCCTATCCCTAACCCTACACATCATCCCAGCAAGGAGGGTAGCCATAGGATGCAGGGACTGGAGCCTGTATCCCAGCGAGGAGGGTAGCCATAGGATGCAGGGACTGGAGCCTGTATCCCAGTGAGGAGGGTAGCCATAGGATGCAGGGACTGGAGCCTAGTCTAGTATCGCCCGTTCTCACCACGATACCACTGTGCATCTTGTAAACAGCCAGGCAGGTCCCTGTAGAGGGCATCGCATACGATGCGAGAAACGTTACGTTTCACATATCGTGGCAAAGGTTGCCAGTTTTCCTTCATGCCCGGAGGAAACACTCGGGAGGATTTCTTTATATCTGTGCGTGCAGGGAAGTTCCCATGTTGATCCAGTGTCAGATACTTTGATAGTTATGGTCGAGCGTACCTGTAAGTACCTGTAAGTACCTTAAAGTACCTGTCATGAGCCCCAGGTACAGTGTGACATCAAATCAGCCGCACCCGTGGACATGTAAATGTTACAATAGGCGAAATCATGCGTGTCCATTTCTCCGTTAATTTTCTCACAGTGTTTCAGTTTACTATGTAGGTTTCAGATTTTCTTAGTGGGGAAGAGGGGGGTACATTTTTTGTTTATTATACAGGGATGACAGTTTTCCATTTTTACATGAAAATATACTTTTCAGTTTCTGAATTTTCTTTTTTAAAAGAAGTTTTTCAGTGTTTCTTGTATAAAAAGAAAAAGTCACGCTATTAAAAAAGAGGTTTAAACCTCCCCACAGACCCTCAGCCAATTTCGTGGCAATAGCGATGTGTTTGCCATGTTTACCAGTCTCTCTGAGGCAGAAATTCCACATGAAAAATATTTCCATTTTTATTCCTGACCCCAACTGACATCCCTGTTTATACACATCATAGAGGTGCTAAACAAGTGGTAACTGTAAAATATTTAGGGAGTGTGCAGGAGATTCCCATATGCCACAGTGTGCAATACGGTACATTCATTACTACACGCTTTGAAGTAAATATGTCTTACAATGCGTGTTGCTAAGCATCATAAAGCCACACCTATATTCCTTTGTCAATCTCCAACCCAATGGTCTGCTTATACACTCCATACATACACTACTAAGGCTGTGCTTGAGGAATGTGAAAATCTGGTGCAATGACTTCAGGGGGAATGAATTCAAAGCGTGCAGAATGTGCTTTTTTATCCATCGTATACAAAGATCCTGTTGAAAATGTATGGAAATCAGTAAATCACGACCCATTGTATAAAATCTGTCAGATACCATAACTGTGGGATTTGGATTCAAATCTATGATATGCGGCCTACAGAGCAAAGAAATAGTCCCTATTGATTACCCTTGAATATGGCAATTAATGGGTTTAATACATTCGAAAAGATAGATGATAAATGCAACAAACGATGATTTTGTGGACAGGCGGCTCTGTAAACCACGAGAAATTAACGTCGTTCGCTGGCGCTCGGTCATTACCACACGTCAACCCCTCGTGGTTTACGGCCGCCTATCCACAAAACCATCGATTATTGTCTATATCTCCACATGTTTGCAGTGAATCGACGTGGGGTTGATTTATTTTATACATCTGATTAATAATGGCAGGTGTTCGGTTTTATGATACAAAATGTACATGATAAAGTATAACGCAAGAATCTTGGTAAAATGTCTTGGACTTAGTAAAACGCTTATGCTAAAAAAATGGTAGGTATATAAACAAGAATTGGAATATGAGAATTTACCCTTTAAAATAATTGTGTAGCACACTCGTTCATAATATATATCAAGTTGACAGCTTATATGATAAATACCTCAAGCGTATGTATACTTTGCAAATACGTCCGATATAAGCCAGTATCTTCTTTTCCCCCTCTACCCCACCTCAATTTCTCTCTATCATCTAAAACTTTCCTAGCTCTGAAAATTAAATAAAGTTTATTTCGATGTGAGTCTGGACACAGTAACTATTGGAAGAAATGAAAGAAAATGTCTTCAATACAAAATCCCTTTTGGCAAAGTACCACGTGGTTGCATATCTCCAAATGAAGTCTGAACAGTAGGGCTTACATTGGGCGGTGAGAATTAATGAATACTATTAAAGAATACAGCAGGACTTCAAAGGCGGGGATTAGGTAGCTGGAGTGAGAGGAGGTAGGCTCGGGTGTGGCGTGACAGTGGATTCCTGTGATGGAGAATCCCCAGAGGTCGTTGACTCTCTTCTATGGAATTGTAAAAGTTGTTCTGATTTGGCAACAGCTTCCCTGCGGTGATGCTGTCATGGCGTCACTTGCATATCAGAGCAGTCACATCAGGTGAGGCTCTAGAGTAGAGGGAAACTATGTTCCGGTGAGCAAAAGATCAAAGTTACGAGGTGAGGACCGGGAAAATTACTGCCCAAGGTGTCAGCCGCGGGCAGTTATTTTCCCGATCCTCACCGAGTAACTTTGACTTTTGCTTACCGGTACTTGGTTTCCCTATTCCTATAAACCTTCAAATATCGATAAAAATTCTTAATTCTTTACCTAAAACACTTCCGAAGAAAATGGCGACCCTTATCGAGTAACCATTGTTGTAAATCTTTTTCCTCTCAAGAGGATTGACGTATAGGACCTGCGAGGTCCAGTGTGTCCATCTGGGTCCCGGTGGGGTCCCTTTCTTGGTTAGAAAAAAATTTAGGTAAGCTACAATCGCCTGATGAGACTAGACAGTCGAAACTATTGAGCAAGAACCAAAAGAATCCGGAGGGATTCCCATATCTGAATGCACAGAGTAACTCCCCACACTTCCAGTAGGGGGCGAACGCGGATCCATACAGGTTCTCTCCCTGTCCACCAGGTGAGAAAGTACTGAGGGTCAGTGTGAGGAGGCGCCACAGGCCCTCCACACACCACACTCAGAGAAGAACAATGGATCTAATTGGCACGGAGGCTTTCCCGCCGCTCTTTGTCTGAATTTTCAGCCAATGAAAAGCCCCGAAATCGATCACGTGACCGAAGGAACCAATAATGGTCTAACTCTGTGAAGGGATTCAGAAGTAATGAATATTAATTAACCCCGTGGCGCCTAGCTTGAAGCGTCAGGTCAGTCACTTGCTCAGTAGTCGCGGTAGCAGCCTCGTCTCACACTGCTTATCGAGTAACCACATCAGCTATTGTTTCGTCCCGCTCCTCGTCAGAGCGGGACGAAAACATGAGAGCGGGACGAAACTGTCAACCTCGACACATAACTTATATTTAATGCACCCCCAGCAGCGGTATATAACTCTAGTTAGTTCGCTAATGGGTATATAGGAATTATGGATCCTCACCTACACGAGTGCACAGCATGCTTTGCTAACAGTGGACTCAATTACAGTGACATTTCATTTGGAAGATCCTGTACATCAACTGATAACTGCTTCTCTCCATATTGGCACCATAGTTGTAAATTGTGCATTTTCACTCGGCTATCATGTACCTCGTTCATATTACTACGCGTTCCGAAACTCGATGGCGAACAGGGACCTAGACTAAACACTCACTAACATCTTTCTTAACACCAGTAGAGTCTAGTGCCTGGAGATGCTATATATGAGATGTAGCACGGCTTACAAAGACCCCACCCAGTAATCTGTTTCTGTAGTCAGACTTTAGCCCACAATGTGTCTATACGCGTGGTCGTCGACTGTAGCCCGTCCCTCACTCCCCGCGTGTTACAAAGAAACCCTCTCCTCTGAGCAGCGCCGAGCAGCTCTGAGCATCTCCGAGTAGCCCCGAGCAGCTCTGAGCAGCTCCGAACAACTCCGAGCAGTTCCAAACAGCTCTGAGCAGCTCTGAACAGCTCCGACCAGCCCCGAGCATATCTGAGCAGCTCCGAACAGCTCTGAGTAGCTATGAGCAGCTATGAGCAGCCCCGAGCAGCTTCGAACAACTCCGAACAGCTATGAGCAGCTCCGAGCAGCTCCGAGCAGCTCCTAGAAGCTCTGAGCAGCTCACACGACGAGGACGAGGTAATCATGTTATACGGCCCTAAGACCAGAACAAGCGGCTTGGCCGGCTCCAACTGGCGGCCCGCTTGTAAAGGTGGGAGTCAGGCTGGTGCTGACTTTGAGGGTGATGGAGAGAGGGGCGAGGTGGGGCAGGCCCCGTGAGATCAGGGTACATACCACATACCACACAGCAGGCTGATGACGTGCCCAGGGCTCGGCTCCTAATTACCACCTGTCTCAGGGGGACACGGCATCACGGCATATTTAGGAAACAGCAGGCGAATGTAGGCTGAAAGGAGTTAGTATAAAACAATATTAACCCTGTCCCTGCAGCACCCAGTTCCCCTACTTATCATTACACGGCAGACATTGCCTGCATAAACGACCCTGCTACGGCAAGCACCTTTCTTTTTTTAAAATAGCAATGTCCCATGATGTGCATGTGATTCGAGTACTTTACCTTGGTGGCTGATGATATTTTGTTGTACCAAATCAAAGATCGATATGGCTCTTGTACTATGTCAAAATTCCTTTCAGTTCAAACAATAATTTTTTTTATTGGATTTTGTATATAAGTATCAGTGGTGCCTCTATAATGCCTGGAGGCATCATGCTGCTGTAGCCAGGGGAATGCCTGGAGGCATCATGCTACTATAGCAGGGGAATGCCTGGAGGCATCATGCTACTATAGCAGGGGAATGCTTGGAGGCATCATTGTGTGGTTAAAGAGGTTCGTACGAAACCTTCTGTAGCTACTTGAACAATTATTACTAAAAACACGAGAGGACCCCTATGACAACTTACTGCAATCGTGCTAAATAAATTAATGTAAATAGGATGAAATAGAAATATTATAAAATCAAATTCATGTACGGCCCATTCTGACATGTATGGCCCGCTTTGCCACTTAAAATGTTGAGATGTATATATATGCTGCCAAAAAAAACCCATTAGAATTTGAAGAAATATGCCAGAAAAGAAATACAGGTATTAACATTTCTATGAATATGTTTATGGTATCAATATTTTAAGTGTTTACCGAGTCTGTAAGTTCATATTCATTCACAGATTAAATGCTGAATCAATTTTCCCATTAGACTAAATCTATCCTACGAACAAGCTGCATGCATTTGCTAATTTATTGACAGATATTAGCATACTGTCTTTTGAGAATCTCTAAATGCTGTGGTTGTTTTCTACCAGATAGTGCCATCTACTCTGTCGAGAAAATGGAAGATATCAAACTGTAGCCTAGATCATGGATAAAACCACGCTCAACAGACACGGGCATCTCACCGCAATAAGACTAAGTCTAAATCACCAAACCAAAGTTCTAAGATGGGATGGCCAGACCTTCTAATCATTAATACAGATAAGGACAAGGTAAGAGGTTACGGAGAAACTGTCCTCTGATGCTCGCTTAGATTGCCTCGTTCAGTGTCTGGTCGCGGCCTGCGAGAGGCCGGAGTGGAGGGCCGCGAGGAAGGCCCCCACAAACAACGACGACAACGCCAATAGAGCAATGGGAATTTGAAGACGTCCACCAAATTGAACGCCCCAACTGGAATGAGCCACTTCCGGTGGAGGCGCTCTGCTGATTGGCTGCCCGCTCCGGATTCACCAAGCAGAGGCTTAGTGCGGGGGCGGTGGACGTTGTGGGGACGGTGCCTGCTTGGAGAGCTGTGATGGGCGGGAGGGGGGCTGTAATTGAGGGCGGTGGGCTCGGGAAAACGATACAGGCGTGTGGGAGTGTGTCGTACAATGGCAGCCTCACTGAGAGCACGATCCACACTGACCCAGGGCTCGTACAGAGCCTGGAGAAGCCTGGAATTCTCACAAAGAGCCTGGAAAAGCCTGGAATTCTCAAAGAGAGCCTGGAAAAACCTGGAAATCTCAAAGAGAGCATGGAAAAGCCTAAAACAAAAAATTCTGATTATTGAGACATTTATCTCACCCCTGATATTTTTGCACTAGACTTAACATTGGGAACGCGTACTCAATGCCCATGGAGTATTCAAGAAAAATACTCAAGGGGGGATTAAAAGTTAGCCAATTAGCCAATGTGTTGGGTGAGATAAACTCAGAAACCTATTCGAGTTTACAGTCAGAGCTCGACCCCATCCCATTTGAATCGCTACGTAATTCACGTGGCTTCGGCTCGTGAATTACCACGCTTTTCAAACTCGATGGGATATAAGCTCTAATTTCTACTTATCCAAAGGAATCCACTTTTTAATTTCCAGTATGTAGAATCGTTGTCCTTGTATGAAATAAAGATGATATATATATTGAGCCTAATTCATGGCAAGAAAACGGTGGTTTGAATCTCCCTAACTCCCTCAGTCCCATTCTATGATTCATATTTATGTGTTTCCCACGTTTTCGCAGTCTCTCTGAGGCAGCAAATTCTTAAAGAAAAGAATTTACATTCTCATTTCATGAAACCAACTGGCATCCCTGTAAAGTTGCAGAAGAATCCTCGGGTGTTTTAATAATCTAGAGCAGCTGAAAATTTACCGCCTACAGGCTGATGACAAGGCCGGAGAAAGGAGACAGACATATGGTGGGATTCCATGCAGTGTTAAGCGCCTAATGGATATATAGCCTCCACATACGGCCCCTTCCCATTGAGTAGATATACACCACGTGTATATCAAATGTGGACCTAATTGTTCAGCTCCCGTATTAGCAATTAAAAGCAATTACGACCCGGTAGTAGTTGAAGTCTAGCTTGACAGAATATATACACACTAATAAAATGAAGTGCACGAGTTCCTGCTAGAGAGAGAGGGCCAGGTATCTCCATAGTCATTTGTGTAATGCTATAGATCTTTATTGTTGAATAAACTTGATTAAAATAAAGTCTTCAGGAAGCTATGAGATGAACTTATACATTCATTGTCAATATCCTGCACCTACCCAAGCGCAAGTAATTCAATAGAGTTATTGTGTTGTGAAGACCCCTGAGAATGTATTTAGGATACGCAATGTGCTCCAAGTCGCACCCAAACAAGTTTAAAGGCATATCCTACAATTCACAGTGGCGCCACCTGGTGATTTTGAAAAAAATGTCAATTATTAGTCAAAACTGGTTTCTTGGGATTTATTCTAATTCAACATGAGTAAATTTAACGTTTTGTCCAGTTTATCCAATCTCAATAGGTATAATAGGCCAATTTGCATGATTTACATAGGAAATCTACTGAAAAATATGGTTTTCTTTAATTTTTCAAAAACAAGGACGGTGAACTATGATTTTTAAAACATAAATAAGTAGTACTATATATGTACTATATTCTGTGAAATGACATGGGTTTACTATGTGAAAAAATACTTTCAGAATTTCTATATATATTAAAATTGTCATAATATTGATCTATAAATCAAAAACTAGCACGGTGACCCACAACTTTTAAGTTAGATATGTGTTCCACAACACTTGGAGATCATCACATTCGATTTTCAGGAAATTGGCATTTGTTGATTTGAGTCCCACTGCAGCGACTTTTCTTCTTCACCCCCAGCAGTTGTAGAGTTACTGCTATATCAAAGGCCAATCCTTCTCATACCATGGCTATGTGATGTGGGAAGTAAAAGAACTCTCACCTCGGCAAATGTGTAGACGCAGAAGACTGGGTAAATGTAGCCGTTGTGGTAATGACCTTTATATGGCCCCAAGGCCTTGTGGACCCAATAAGAAGCCACATACCATGACGCAGCCTAGTCATGGGAGAGAAAGAAGAATATCTAACGTACACGATACATAAGGAAAACCAGAAACACCAGCAGCGCATGTTTGGTGGTAAAGATACTATCATGAAACATCACGAAATTTCATATGACTGTTTATATGGCATGGGTTGTCTTCACGGAATGATATCACAAAGCGGAGCTGAGTGATATCTGTAGCGGAAGACAATGAACGCCATGTAAACAATTATATGAAACTGAGTGATGTTAAGATTCTATCCTACCTATAACTTCATATGCCACAAGTGGCATATAAATATTTTATGGCATGTTAAACCGTGGCGTACAGTCACACCATGCTAAGTCTATGGAGATTTATTTGAGGGGTAGGCTACTATAAAGGAAACCTATGAAACTTTAGGGTCAGAGCTAATTCAGTAATTCACAATGCAAAGCCGCGTGAATTACGTAGTGATTCAAACGAGATGGGATCGGGCTCTGACCCTGAACTTTAATAGGTTCCTGAATTTATCTCACCCTTCATATTGACTAATTGCCTAACATTTGTGACATAATCCCCCATTGGATATTTTTCCTAAATATGTCATGGGCGTTGGATACGAGTTACCAATGTTAAGTCTATGAAGGCGGGAAATAAAGCTGGATGTCGTCTGCTTCAAGCGTTCATTTCAAGTTCCACGCGCTGGAGGGATATTATTGATATTCTCTAACTCATTTATGTTGTTGTGTGATGGTAAAAGCTTCGCATGGACTGAAAATTAATCAAATTTACTTTCTGCTTACAATATAAAAGCTAAAATTTGAGTGCGTTTCGCTTTGGCGGATTTGACTAGGAAGCTGGTGCTTCCCGGTGGCTGTTTGTCACAGCGGTAAGGTTGGTAACCAGCGGGGAGGCCACCTGTAACTCTAAGAGGATTTGTAAGCCAATCACATCACGTTTAACAAACGCCGATGGGTCCCTACTAGATTGATTGCGGCCCTTAAAGGTCACGTGGCGGTCCCCCGTGCAAGCAAGGCTGAGGACCCCGTTTCTGGAGTCTGTGCACTGACCGGCAATGTCTGAACCCGCCCTTTAAAGCCCAGTACACATCCACCGATTTCGGAACATTGATGTATGTTTGTTGGCGACAAAGGTGCGGTAATTTGTCTCAGGCGAGCCATCCTAACAGAGTCGGCCCTAGTCGGTAGATGTAGGACAGCTAGGCAAGGGTCAGCCAACGATTAGTGAACCTCTTCTATAAGATCTTTTTTTTATCACTGGCGAGTTGTCGTTCGATCTTCCTAAATCGCTCACCAAAAGTTAATCAACATGTTGATAAATCCAGTCGCTGACAACGGAACAATGGTAAATGGCCCCTGATTAGGTGGCCGGCACGGGCCGAGGGGTTGCGTAATTTGCCTGCGACAAGTTCACCAACTCCTATATGATTTGGGAACTAATCGTTCAACCCTAAATCAGTAGATCTACTCTGTGTATTGGGCTTTAGAGTTCACATGGCAAAAAAGTGCAGGGCGTAGAGACCAATACGGTGTAGCCGGGGCAGTAGTTGCTTTGTCTGCCAGTAGATGGCGCGTCGATATTCTCTGCCGGTACCGTGTAACGAAAGGCTCCGACTCTGCAGTGATCGGTGGAAATCGAGCCCCCGAGTACTCTGTCTGTTTGCTTTGATCTTGTGAACGTGTATTCGCCAAATGGACGCAGAGAGGGTTCACTTTAATAAGCATCGCTATGAAATGCCGGAGGGAAGTGACTGTACCTAGGACAAGGGCTATTAATTGGACTTTGTGTGTAATAGCCAGCGTAGGCGGAATGATAATAGCAAAACTCTGTAGATGGGCAAAACATTACATATTTGCCCGTAGTGTCATTAGGATCTGACATTTTAGGGAGCTTTATAGATGGCATGTTGATATTGATTTCAACTGAGGCTTCCTACCGTAGAAAGACCTGGGCATATTGAAATAAAACAAGTATTATTGTATTTAACAGATCATTTATGACGACATTTATTGAAGATAACGTTACTGATATTGACATTTGTTTCTTATTCACCTAGAGTAATATTTAGAGACATAGTTAGTGTGACTGAAGTAGGTATTTCTGACCAAAATATCGAGGAACTGATAAAATTCACTCACACTCACTGTGTCTTTATTATTACAAAAATGTATATCTAAAAATCATTAAAAATCTCATTTTACAACTCACTAAATAGCAAAATGGCAGAATGAAAGTGGTCACGTGGTAGGGAGGGACGTATGAATAGTATTTCTTCACTCGGAGACGAAAAGAATTTGTCCTGGTCAGTAAAAGTAAGACATTCGCCTTTACATGTAGTTATAAGAACATCTAATAACTCGTAACATCAACGCATTCTTCTGTATACGCTGTTGTATCCGTTCACGGGACACACGTATTGCCCAGCCATTATACCCCACTGAAGTATTCATGAAATATTCACAATGGTCTTCCCTTTCTATGACAACGCTGGCACTTTAAGTGTCCAATGCTTTGATAAAAACATGAATTCTGTATGAGCAATTCGATACGAGGGAGGTCTATGTGAGAAAGGCATACGAGGGCCATGCTCATCGTCCTTAACCACAAGAGTATACACCGCGGACTGAGTCACCTTTCATCGCTCGGAGTCTTAAGGGGGGCGTTCACCAGCCCCGACAAGGCTACGACAAGCGTTCCAATCGGCGCTTGTCGCAGCCTTGTCGTAAGAAGGTACAACAGAGTTGTCGGGGCGTGTTGTGAAGTGCACCAACCCCGACAAGGCTACGACAAGCGTTCCAATCGGCGCTTGTCGCAGCCTTGTCGTAAGAAGGGGGGCTTTACGACAGCGTTGTCGGGGCGTGTAGGGAAGTGCACGCTCCACCAAAATTTACTATCATAGACATCTCCGACACGCTCCTAACAAACCATGACACGCCACGACAAGGGTCCAGCAGTGGGAAATATCGAACATGTTGGATGTTGTCGTAGCCTTGTCGGAAGGCTCCCGACAAGCTTCCAATCGTGGCCTTGTCGTAGACTCTTGTCGTAAACTGGGGTCCACCAACCACAACAAGGCCTCCAATCGTAGCCCAATCTTGGACCTTGTCGGGAAGCCATTGTCGTAGCCTTGTCGTAGTTGGTGAACGCCCGCCTTTATGACCATATCTGTTTAACAGGCAGCGGGAAAGGCCCAGCCCTCGCCTACCCCACTTCTGCTGTTACTTCAGCACTGTTGGATCTCCCCATGACCTTTAGTGATACAACCAATTCTGAGATACCCACCCCAATTCAAATGTTACATTAGCTGCGATGTTATCGGGAAGGGGGAGTCTGGGGGTGGGGCCCACCTCCGTATGGAAGCGCCGCGGCGTGGGCACGGGTAGGAATAATGTCCTTTCCGGTCTCCTCCTCAAATGAGGGCGCCTCTGTCTTCCGGCTTGCTTTGGGTCTGGCGCGGCAGACGTCGTCGGCATATGGAGGCAGTCAATTTCACAGTACTGCCTTTTATGTGTAGCCGTCCCGCGGGGGCCTGAACTAGCCGAGCAGCTCTGAGCAGCTCCCTGAGCCGCTGCCCCCATGAGTCGCTCCTCTCTGCTTTATCGCGTGCCGCCATCGGAGCGCCCGGGAACCCTCTCAATCTCTCAGCTCTTCTGTCATCCGGCATCATGCCGTACCCGGCAGTCGCAGGCGGAGATGGCGGGCGCGACTTGCCGACTGCTAACCTGCTGAGAGCTGCTCGCTGAAGCCTGAGGCGGCAGATTGGCCGCGACTTAACCCCAGACATATAACAGCTCCTCACAGCCTTAGCGAGGTGCAGCGACTTTAATAACAGGGTTAGGGACTTAGACTTAATACGGAAATAGCTCGCTCGTATTGAGAACTAGAGAGGAAACAGACTATGAAGTTTACGAGCAAAACTTGTACCACGTCGAGTTTGAATGGCGTAGTAATTCACATGGTGAAGCCGCGTGAATTAGGTAGTGATTCAAAGGAGGTGAGATCGAGCTCCGACTGTAAACTTAAATAGGTTTCTGAATTTATCTCAGACACTCTCCATTTTACCAACGAGTATACAGTAAAACCCCACTTAAGGGGGAACCGTCGGTTCCGAGGAAAGTGCCCCCTTAGGCGGGGTAGCCCCTTAAGCGGGGTTTTCAGTCTGGCGATGGCTATGTAGTATATGATACCTTCATACAGGTGATGTTATGGCATAGAGACTGGTAGTGACTGTTAACCACGCAAACACCCCGTAGACGCCTATCTGGTGCCTATTGTGTCTAACTGTGGTGTTTGATCTTCTAAACAACTGTCTATCCCCCCTCACGTGCATACCATAAACAAGCAATTAAGATCATCTCGAGTATTGTTCCCACACTGTCCCATTAGATTTGATAAGGTGCCCCTCCAAAGTGACCCCTTAAGCAGGGTTAACCCCTTAAGCAGGGTTAAGAAACCTTACGTACGAAAATAATGCGGTTAACAGAAACTGGTAATAGAGGGAGAACTCTCCGTTCCAAGCAAATTCTCCCCTTAAGTGGGGTGTCCCTTAAGCAGGGTTAAGAAACCTTTTGTGCCGAAATAATTCTCCCTTAAGTGGGGTGTTCCCTTAATCGCAGTTAAAAGAAACTGTTAACAGGTGGCAGAGTGGACCCAGGAAAGATTTTCCTTCCAAGCAAATTGGTGGCGCTTTAAGCAGGGTGTCCCTTTAAGCGGGTGTCCCTTTAGGCGGGGATGTCGCTTTAAGCAGGGTGGCCCTTTAAGCGGGGTGTCCCAGGTGCGGGTTTTACTGTACAAACCCACACAGAGTGGCCCGTCCCCTGACCACGCCGCCCGCTGCCCGCTGCCCGCCGCCCGCCGCCCGCTGCCCGCCGCCCGCCGCCCGCTGCCCGCCGCCCGCCGCCCGCTGCCCGCCGCCCGCCGCCCGCCGCCCGCCGCCCGCTCCCCCGAGTGCCGGCAGAGTGGACCCAGCAGAGTGGACCCGGCCGAGTGGACCCGGCGGAGTGGACCCGGCGGAGTGGACCCGGCAGAGTGGACCTAGCAGGCGGGGCCGAACCAGCGGAGCACGAAGATTGTGATAGAGGAACATGTGCCGCGCGTCCGCCCGCCCAGACCTAAACGGATTGTTTCGTTTGCTCTCAGCGGCCTCGTGAACCTGGCCAATTTGGGTGTTTGTCTGCGGCTGGATCACAACAGCGCACCTTCGTGGGGTGGGTTGGTGGTGGGTGGTGGGTGGTGAGGGGTGGGCGGCAGTCAGGTTCGTGGGTGGGTGGTGAGGGATGGGTGGCAGACAGGTTCGTGGGTGGGTGGTGTGGGGTGGGTAGCAGTAAGGTTCATGGGTTGGGTGGGTGGCAGGAGGTGGGTGGCAGCGAGGTTAGTGGGTTGGGGTAGCGAGAGAAGGCAAACAGTCAGGAGGGAACCTAAGTGTGGTTGGTGGCCGAGGAAATTGTGTGCAGAGGCGATGTGAAAAAAAGGCATTAGAATACAGACACTTAACATATAATAGCTGAAAACAGGGCTTATGCAATATGCAAATTATTTGGAGACTTCTGACAGAAAAGCGAAAATGTCTTGAGAAGATGGACAGTGCTACAGGATATGGGTGAACTGCAGCCTGGGCAGTATAAGGGCGGTTTGCTGCCTCATATGGGCCCAGTGAAGGTCGGCGGGTTGTGGGGTCTCGTATGGGCCCAGTGAAGGTCGGCGGGTCGTGGGGTCTCGTATGGGCCCAGTGAAGGTCGGCGGGTTGTGGGGTCTCGTATGGGCCCAGTGAAGGTCGGCGGGTTGTGTGGTCTCGTATGGGGCCAGTGAAGGTCGGCGGTTGTGGGGTCTCGTATGGGGCCAGTGAAGGTCGGCGGGTTGTGTGGTCTCGTATGGGGCCAGTGAAGGTCGGCGGTTGTGGGGTCTCGTATGGGGCCAGTGAAGGTCGGCGGGTTGTGGGGTCTCGTATGGGGCCAGTGAAGGTCGGCGGTTGTGGGGTCTCGTATGGGGCCAGTGAAGGTCGGCGGTTGTGTGGTCTCGTATGGGGCCAGTGAAGGTCGGCGGTTGTGGGGTCTCATATGGGGCCAGTGAAGGTCGGCGGGTTGTGTGGTCTCGTATGGGGCCAGTGAAGGTCGGCGGGTTGTGGGGTCTCGTATGGGGCCAGTGAAGGTCGGCGGGTTGTGGGGTCTCGTATGGGGCCAGTGAAGGTCGGCGGTTGTGGGGTCTCGTATGGGGCCAGTGAAGGTCGGCGGTTGTGTGGTCTCGTATGGGGCCAGTGAAGGTCGGCGGGTTGTGTGGTCTCGTATGGGGCCAGTGAAGGTCGGCGGGTTGTGTGGTCTCGTATGGGGCCAGTGAAGGTCGGCGGGTTGTGTGGTCTCGTATGGGGCCAGTGAAGGTCGGCGGGTTGTGTGGTCTCGTGGGTCACTCCGCAACGCTTCTCAGTCCTCCAGTATGCACCTGCGCACTGACCACCCAGGCTCCACGGCACGCCCCGAGAGAATAGGTCGCGCTCAGCCCCTGTTAGAAAGAATAGGTCATGTTCAGCCCCTGTTAGAGAAAATAGGTCATTCTCAACCCCTGTTAGAGAGAATGGGTTGCATGCGGCCCCTTTTAGAGAGAATAGATCAGGCTCAGCCCCTGTTAGAGAGAATAGGTCGCGCTTGACCCCTGTTAGAGAGAATAGGTTATGCTCTGCCCCTTTTGGAGAGAATAGGTCGCACTCAATCCCTGTTAGAGAGAATAGGTCATGCTCGGCCCCTGTTAGAGGGAATAGGTCATGTTCAGCCCCTGTTACAGAGAATAGGTCATGCGCGGCCCCTGATAGAGGGAATAGGTCATGTGCTGCTCCTGTGAGAGAGAATAGATCATTCTCAACCCCTGTTAGAGAGAATTGGTCATTCTCAACCCCTGTTAGAGAGAATAGGTCGTGTGCGGCCCCTTTTAGAGAGAATAGGTCAGGCTCAGCCCCTGATAGAGAGAATAGGCCATGCTCGGCCCCTGTTATAGAGAAAAGGTCTCAACCCCTGTTAAAGAGAATAGGTCATGTGAGGCCCTTATTTATTAGAGAGAATAGGACGCGCTCAGCCCCTGATAGAGAGAAAAGGTCATGCTCGGCCCCTGTTAGAGGGAATAGGTCATTCTCAACCCCTGTTAGAGAGAATAGGTTGCGCTCGGTCCCTGTTAGAGAGAATAGGTCATGCGTGGCCCCTGTTAGAGAGAAAAGGTCAGCCCCTGTTAGAGGGAATAGGTCTTGTGAGGCCCTTGTTAGAGAGAATAGGTCGCACTCAACCCCTGTTAGAGAGAATAGGTCAGGCTCGGCCCTTGTTAGAGAGAATAGGTCATGCTCGGCCCTTGTTAGAGAGAATAGGTCACGCACGGCCCCTTTTAGAGAGAATAGGTCTTGTGAGGCCCTTGTTAGAGAGAATAGGTCATGCTTGGCCTCTATTAATCTCCTGGGACGATTTTAGCAGTGTCTAATCGGAGCATGTTTTACGTAAGACCAGATGCCAAATGTGGCAGAATACACGAGACTTGCTTCAGAAAGGCACCTCTCCCTGTGCTGCAATGACTGGTGGCTGTATAATGGGACGGAAGGTTGATTGGATAAGTCCTGCCAGATGCCATTAACGTGGGATACCGGCGCTAACGATGTTATCAAGGCCTAGCACTTGGTGAGGGGTTAGGCAGAGGTCACTAATGATGCCCAATGAAGGCAAACACTCCTTTTTAATATACAGAGGGTATGGCTGCTGCCTGATACGCAAATAGAGAGATGTGGAGATATCAGGGATACTGACGACAACTCTGAATGAAGACAATTAATTTGTCTTGAAAAAGAACAGTATTTATACTGTTCAGCTCTTACCTAAAGCTAGTATTGCAATGCCGTATATATGTGCCCTTGTTGGTGGCTTGGTGGCTGCCTACCACGGTTGACCGCCATTTCTTATTTTTACCTGTGAATATCCAAACATTTAAGCTGCACAAAAACCATTGTAGCTGGATATCTTAAAGACAAATGCGGGCGGGTATTGAAGTGCCCCCTGGTGCTGCTATCTGATTTCATAAAAATGTAGCAGTTTCTCATAGACACCATTAGATAAGCATTTACCTTCTTCAGATGGCCTTCCCATAGAAATAATATGGTGACATAGTATCTTTTGGGCTTTTCTCATTTGTACATGTTCCCAACTATCACAACCCAGAATTATTTGAAGATAGCAATAGAACATCAGTGTCATTTAGCAACAACAACAACAACAACAACAAATTCTCCTACCACAGAATTGCTAGTCGAGTCCATTGGAACGAAAATAATACATCATTAAGCAACAAAGTCAAAGTATTGCATTTTCCCATAGACAATAGTGAAGCACTTACATTTTCAGATGGCCCTCCCAGAGAAGTTAGCATGGTGACATGCCATTTTGTTTGCACTTTCTCTTTGCTGATATTTGGAACTCATATTACCCAGAGTTATTTGCAAAACTCAATAGAATTTAGAAATCACCCAACACCAGTATTTGTCTTTAGGTTTGTGTATGGAGAGTGAAGGGCCATGAATACTTGAAAATATTTTCGGAAATGATGGAAGAGCTGAGGCTACTAGAATTACAGCATGTATCTGGTGTCTTAGTCCTGGGGCGTCGTACCGCTACCCAGCAGGGGATTAGGTGAACACAGCGTTCTGCCAGCTTCTCCACCAATGAAAAATGAGCGTTGATACTGGCCCTGACAACCTATGTGGCGTCCCTGACAACCGGTGCGACCCCTCCCCACTGCCGGGTCATAGATCATAGACGGCGCCACCATAGGTGGGTCTGTACGGGGCGTTTTTTGATAAAATATTTTATTTGGATTGGGGAACATTTGTGATGGCGCATTTATAATTCATGTGGTGTAGGAAGGAAAGATAAAGGAGAGGTCGCATTGTGGTGTCAGTAGAGGGTGTCCGGGGGGCTGAAGGTCATGTTATGGTGTCAGTAACAGGGCGAGGGTCTGTGGTTGTGTAGGCAATATCAAAGGCCAATCCTTCTCAAACCATGTCTATGTGGTGTGGGAAGTAAAGAACTCTCACCTCGGTAAATGTGTAGGGATGAGATTTCTACCTGAATTCATCTCATAGATTCGGTTAAACCCAAAGTAAGGCTAATGGAGCATATTGGACGTTAAACTACCCAAACAGAATAGACATACTAGTGGAAAGTTTCTGGTCAATATGCGTGGGGATAAGAAAAGCACATCCAATCGATCAATTTGTAACAAGAATCAGCATCTGGTGATAGCTCTGAGAGAGATCATCGCTGATGTACAATGGGGCGTGGCTAAATATGCAAATTAGCATATCAGAATAATGATTGGCATATAAGGGGATAAGGACTCATTTTACCCGTTTTATTCGTCAACCCTCTTTTCCTTCGGCCTGTGCTTCACCTTCCTAAAGGTGTGACCTGCAGCAGATGAGATGCTCGAGTATACAACTCACACCTAAGGTTTTAAGTGCCTGCACCCGTTGACCTCCTATAAATATTTACGGGGGGAAAAAATGATGACGATGAAAGGTGCCTACTTTAGCAGAGTGGCGCATTGTCGTCTGCTCCCGTGTGACGTACAGCGATTAATGTTTCATGTTGACGGACCTCCGTGAAGGTCATGTGTTTATATCTCGCCACACTGAGAGCGAAGGACAATGGGGCGTGGCTAAATATGCAAATTAGCATATTATAATAATGATTGGCATGTGATTTCGACATGGCTGGAAGATGATTGGATCAATTTGTAATGATAATAAGCGTCTGGTGATAGCTTTGAGTGAGATCATTGCTCGGGGCTGATGTACAATGGGGCGTGGCTAAATATGCAAATTAACATATATAATAGAATAATGATTGGCATGTGATTTCGACATGCCTGGGAGATGATTGGATCAATTTGTAACAATAGGCAGGGTCTTGATGATAGCTCTGAGTGAGACCATGGACTGAATCTATACACAATATTACCATGATTTCGTTCTGCGTGGTCGTATTCTCCGTGTAGTTGACGCGAAGTAAAACTCCGGGCGATAAAGAGGAGTATAGCGTAGCATCAACTTCAAGGAGAATACGACCCCACAGATCAAAATCATGGTAATGTTGTATTTATTACTCACCTTTCGACTAATTATTAGGAAAAAACTTGAAAATAATTAGAAATTCGATGCAAGTGCCGTGCATTGTTTATATAAATAGTTCCTATAATACCCGTCAGGTGGCCAAAAAAGCTGTATTCTCCTAGGAGAATACTGTTTTCCGTTTTCTACTCAGTAGCGATCTGGAGGCTCCATAGGCTTAGTATGGAGACTCCGTATTGGGTGGGTAATAATAGCGATCTGAAGGCTCCATAGGCTTAGCATGGAGACTCTGTATTAGGTGGGTAATAATAGCGATTTGAAGGCTCCATAGGCTTAGCATGGAGACTCCGTATTGGGTGGGTAATAATAGCGATCTGAAGGCTCCATAGGCTCAGTATGGAGACTCCGTATTAGGTGGGTATTAATAGCGATCTGAAGGCTCCTTAGACTTAGCATGGAGACTCCGTATTAGGTGGGTAATGATAGCGATCTGGAGGCTCCATAGGCTTAGTATGGAGACTCCGTATTAGGTGGGTAATAATAGCGACCTGTAGGCTCCATAGGCTTAGTATGGAGACTCCGTATTAGGTGGGTAATGATAGCGATCTGGAGGCTCCATAGGCTTAGTATGGAGACTCCGTATTAGGTGGGTAATAATAGCGACCTGTAGGCTCCATAGGCTCAGTACGGAGACTCCGTATTGGATGGGTAATAAGTATGTATCTCCATCTCCAAGCGGAGTCGGACTCCCAATCACAGCCGCTGTGTGTTTTTTCCCGCCGGATGATTAATAATGACGTGTTGTGGATTATGAATGATTGACAGGTGGCCGGATCCCGCCCGTGGTTGATTAACAGCGGGGGGCAGGTGGCCGGTGAATGATTGACAGGTGGCGGGGCGGGGCTTCAGTACCTGGCCCGTGTCAGGAAGAGCCGGGGTTTTACCTGTCAGAGTGACATTTATTTATAAACGTGTTACTTAATGTCGCCTCCGCCGCCGCAGTCATCGATGTTGGCAGAGGGACTTGTTGATGGCAGGTCTGACGCCCGCCTGATGGGTGCGAATCAAGATGGTGGCAATGTACGGCACATAGCTATTGTGTTATGGAGGCGGCCATCACGGTCCCCAAACAAAAAAAAAACTAGGTGGCGGGTCCAGTTATCAATGGGTTTTATTAATAATGTTTTTTTGGTCTGCCATAAGGCGTTTTAGATTTTCGTCTCATGGATGATGGGTGCGAATCAAGATGGTGGCAATGTACGGCACATAGCTATTGTGCTATGGAAGGGGCCATAACGCTCCCCAAACAAAAAACACCAGATGGCGGGTCCAGTTTTCAATGGGTTTTATTAATAATGTTTTTTTGGTCTGCCATAAGGCGTTTTAGATTTTCGTCTCATGGATGATGGGTGCGAATCAAGATGGTGGCAATGTACGGCACATAGCTATTGTGCTATGGAAGGGGCCATAACGCTCCCCAAACAAAAAACACCAGATGGCGGGTCCAGTTTTCAATGGGTTTTATTAATAATGTTTTTTTGGTTTGCCATAAGGCGTTCTAGATTTTCGTCTCATGGATGATGGGTGCGAATCAAGATGGTGGCAATGTACGGCACGTAGCTATTGTATTATGGAGGTGGCCATCACGCTCCCCAAACAAAAAACACCAGGTGGCGGGTCCAGTTATCAATGGGTTTTATTAATTTTTTTTTTTTTTTTTGCCATAAGGGGGTTTTAGATTTTCGTCTCACGGCTTATGGGTGGGAATCGAGATGATGGCAATGTATGGCACGTAGCTATTGTGTTATGGAAGGGGCCATCACGATCCTCAATGCTAAAAAAATATGCACGTTTCGGCTCTCTATTGTGTCATGGAAGCCGCCATCTTGCTTCTCGACACCATCCAAAACACCAGGTAGTGGGTCCAGTTATCAATGGATTTTGTTAAATATAATTTTTGGGGGCTTGCCATAAAAGGATTTTAGCCTCGTCTTATGATTATCTATAGATTACGACAACAGAGAATAGTGGTTGTTCCCTGACTACAGTGGCGCTATCTAAAGATTTCATGGTTGATGATGGTGGAACTAGCAATCACTCTACGTCCTATATGCAGCACCACTGTCCAGTGTTTAGAAACCAGGCAATGTGCGAGGGAATACTGGGGATCGATAATTCAGGAGTCAGATAGTGAAGAAGGGGGCTGATTGTGTACTAATTATTATCATGATCGTTTACATATACAGTAAAACCCCGCTTCTGGGACACCTCTCTTAAGGGGACACCCCATTTAAGGGGCACCCTACTTAAGGGGACACCCCACTTAAGGGGACAATTTGCTTGAAATGGAGAGTGTCCTCTTAAGCATGCGCTCGGATATTGCTGCGCGTTAACTCCTCGGAACATACTACCACTTGTTTCGGAAACCAGTCAATATTGTGTATTTATCTAGTGTGTCAGCTCTTCTTTTAGTGTGTATAGGGGTGAGATCAATATAGAAAGCGATTCCTTTTGGTCGAAGTCGTCATTCTCCAACTCGTTTGAATGCTACATGATATTCACTTTGCCTCGTTCATATCACTCCGCATTAACTCATGGAGAATAACGACTTTGACCAGAACTTGTTGTCATCTTCTTTGCTCATTGAATTGTAGCTGTTTAAATCCAGCATCCCGTTTGTTTTGTTCATGTCATACTCCTACACAATCATACGATAATTCTACTTGTCACTTACATCCTGTTTTTTATTTCCCTTTCAGGTAAGTGATAAAAGTCTGCTAATTTCCCCTCTCAAGTAACACGGTAAGTTTACAACGGGCGTGTCCTGATTGACCTTTAGTTGACCTTCAGGAGGCTTTAACCTTGGCTGTGGCGACCTTGTCACGGGCGTCGCCCACACTCCAGTGCCTCCCCCTACCGGCGGTGACAGGCCGTGACACCTGGTTGACACGGGTAGCGCCCGGCGTCATCTTTTTGGTAGATAAAATTTCACATCCGGCTGTCGTCCTTTGAAGACATTGACACTGAAGGTCATTTGATATCAGCCGATGTCATTGGCGGCTTCCCCTCAAGGGTCGACCTGGATACAGCCGAGTCTAAATTAGGGGACTTTTACTGGGCGATAATAAGGGTGAGATGACTGGCCTAGAGCAGGTGCCAGTGAAGGTCGACAGGTCAGACATTCTGAGGGCCCAGTCGTCAGATTACACTGAAAGGCGTTTGGCGATATTTGAAAGGGGACCAATAGCACTCTCAGCAGTTTAGCCCTCTTTGAGTTCTGAATGAGATTGAACACTCTTAAGAAACAAAAGCCACCTACTCATTTTATTTCTAGTCAAAGGGGGCGCCATGGAATATGTTCATGAAATGAAACATTCTTATAATTCACCAACTTAAAAAAATCATATATTTGAGTAATTATTAGCAAATCTACTGGATTTACCATTGTATTAGCTGGCGTTTATTGTACATAGTCTCTATCAAGGTTATACTGTTTAGTTTTCTTCTTATGCCAGTTCTTATCATAATAACTGTGAATCATCCATATTTTAGGATGAGTTTTTGCTGGCTTTGTACCTGTTAGAATCTAGATTCCTACTGTAACTGTGAATCACCCATATTTTGGGGTTGAGGCCTTGGTAGCTGTTAGACCAGTTAGAATCTAGATTCCTACAGTAACTGTGAATCACCCATTTTTTGGGTTGAGTCCTTGGTGTCTGTTGGACTAGTTAGAATCTAGATTCCTACAGTAACTGTGAATCACCCATATTTTGGGTTGAGTCCTTGGTGTCTGTTGGACTAGTTAGAATCTAGATTCCTTCAGTAACTGTGAATCGCCCGTATCTTGGGGTGACTTCTTAGTGGCCGTTGGGCCAGTTAGAATCTAGATCTCTCTGAATCACCCGTATCTTGGGACGAGTCCTTGGTGGCTGTTAGACCAGTTAGAATCTAGATTCCTTCAGTAACTGTGAATCACCCGTATCTTGTGACGAGTCCTTGGTGGCTGTTAGAACCAGTCAGAATCTGGAGCAGTGCATCAGTCTGTGACCTCGGCAGCGTCTCGTGATCACGTGACTGGCCGCCATGAACGCGCACTAAGAGGACGCTGAAACGCGCGATTGTCTCCCCGCACTTGCCTCAGGACGCCATGACAGTTTTATTTTTCGTTCACACGCTACTTAGTCGTTCACCAGGCCAGACATTCGGATCCGAAGGCCATTATTGCTTCAAATCCATGCCATCATTTCTGAAACTGAATTCCATTGAAACAGTGCTTTGGCTCCAAGAACCGTTTAGTGGTAAATTGACCAGGGATGCATCCGAACTTTATCCACGAATCATGTGTAGGTTTTCTTTGAAATGAACAACAGTTAGATGTACTTTTGCTACAATGCGGATACTACTATTTTATTGTAGGAAACTAAACTTTACCTGAACCAGTATGTTGCTCTGAGTTCAAGGCCATTGATTTTCTTTAAAATGAACAGCAGTTAGATATACTGTTGCTACAATATATATTTTTTTTTTTATTATTATTATTTTTTTTTTTTTTTTCTTTTTTTCATTATTTGAACAAAGTAAGTACATGTACATCAATGGCCTCTGCCATGGCAGGTATTCTAGCCATTCTCTATCTTATACTAGCAAACTAAACTATGCCAGAACTAGTAGGTTGCTCTAAGTTGAAGGTCCTGTGGAGATTCTGACAGGATTTCTAAGCCGCCTTGACGCGTGCTGCGGCAGCAATGTGAGGTGGAAGTAAGACAGATTTATGTTTGTTCTACTAGACAGACTCCAACAAGTGAGCTTCCGGAAGGAAGTCTTTTATACCGTCCAGAACGCATGCGCATAGAACACCGCCCATGCTCTGCGAATCACAGAACGGCAAAACCTCTGAAGACACAAGCACAGGAAGCAGTAAGCTCAACTAAGACAGGGCAGGCCAGGCGGCCGGCAGGCGGGCCAGCAGGCGGCCGTACGGCGCCCGTCAGGCGGCCGGCCGGGCGTGCACAGCGGCGCAGTGGGGCCGACCTGCTCCGCATTCCGTTCAAGTAGCCGCATTCAAGACGCCATTTCCAGCCCTCGTTACGCGCCCTTAAATTTGCCCATCAAAGGGCGGTGCTTCTGTGGGCAACCATCCTCAATGGTGGTGTTTAGGGACGAGTAGGGGGCGGGCCCCCCCTCCTCACCCCCCCCCCCCCCCTAAACACACACACACCCCTCCCCCACATACACACTCAGAAACCGCCCACGCCGCCTACCGGGAACGCCCGGCGTGACCACTTCCGCCTTCCCGTGACCCTCCACCGGAAGTGGGCGGCGCATGCGTCGTGACCTTTTCCTGGCTTCCGGTTTTTGACCTTGGCTGAGAATGGGCGCCGCTGGCGACGACTGGCGGCGGACTGCCAAATACGGGGCGGTTGCCATCCGCCCTCCCCGTGCCGGCAGAGGGCGGCGTGGGGCGGTGAAGGTCACACACTGGAGTTCTCGCGGGGCTCGGGATTCGCTTTTACCCAATCACCCGCCTTTTCGCATCTGCTTAAAAGATGAAAGGACTTTGAGGTGCATGCGTTATGGCAAGACAGGCTTTGGGAGCTGCTCGGAGTGGATCGTGTCCGTAGGGCACAGAGGGATTGCTAGTTCCGCCATCATCCACCAGGAAAGTGTAAGATCGCGCCACTGTAGTCAGGGGGCAACCACTGTTATCAAGTTGTTATAATCTATAGAAAATATGAAGACAAATATTGTGAAAATTCCTCCATGGCAAGCCCCCTAAAATACTTTTTTATAAAATCCATTGATAATTGGTCCCGCCACCTGGTGTTTTGGATGGTGTCATGGGGCAAGATGGCTGCGTCCATATCACAATAGCTACGTGCCCTATACTCAAGATCCCCGAGACTTTCGGCAGGAGCCAGTAGTTTAGGTCGATCCCATGTACCTATTACCCGGTCTGCCGCGAAGTATGATGTGCAAGTCACTAACCTGACGGATAAAATCCAACTGAATGATTGGGAAATTAAAATTTCATGCATTTCCAAGCTCGGTGGCCAAGTGGTAGGGGTGTTCGCCTCGAGTATGGGAGATCAGGGGTTCAAACCCTGGTCGGGTCATACCAAAGACGGTACCAACTGCTCATTTGGCTTAACACCCGCCATTAGAATGAGGAGTAGGGGGCTAGGGTCTGAGTGGAAGAACGGCTGTATAGCCTAATTCAGTGACTGTACACACAATATTCCCTTTAAAAAATAGCTAAAAGAACAAAACTAAGGACATTACACTTAATGCACATGCTATGTTCTTGTGCATGTTTTAATGCATGAAAATGCCAAAGATGGCGGTGAGTCAGTTCCCTTAACATGAAAGGCTGTTATTAACCGAGTCATGTCTCAAAAGAGGGAGGAACCATAAACCACCAAATCGTCGGCCATTCGGATGACGCATGTAAACGACTCGTGAGAGCGGCTTCCCTCAAACTGCACCTTTTACACTCCCGTTCTGCCGGGAGAAATGTGGCCCTTCTCAACCAGTTTACGTACAATTAAATTTGTTAGATAGAATTAGTTATATACTACCGCTTCCAATGTTGGTTATATAAAAATGTGAAGTTCTATTATGTTATACCTTTCATAACGATTATACCCAAATCATTTAAACCATATCAATTGATTTTTATTAAATTATTTGATTTAGATTGAAATCTGATCCTTTATGTAATGGTGTACCACGCTAATTTGTAATAAGTAACAATGCCTGTCAAAGTCAGATTGTAATTGTGAAATCACGTTTCTTTCCCAAGATGTAGTATATTATACCAACTAGGAATTTGGATTGTGAAAATATTTGAATTTTATCTGTTAGGTGATGTGACCGACTATGAATGTAAATAAATTGTGTTATACATAACTTCAACATACAAATTAATTGATATCTTTCATGCATTTTAAGGTAAGCTAGCTATTAAGTATTTTTTGTAGACGAATTAGATAATGAATCCGTTGAAACTGGACATAGGGCAATACAAGGATATCTTCGACTGGAGCCAGCGAAGGATAGGCACTACGTTGTCAAGCTGTCTACTCCAGTACAAATAAAAACCTTTAAAAAAAAAAAAAATTACTCTATGTGAAAAACTCAAATTTTGAGATATACTTTACACTATAAAAAAGATATCAACTTTTTTTTTTAAATCTCACGCATATCTGGCCAAAGCGTATGGGGAAAATAATACGCAGCCAAAATCAACCTATAAGATTTTATCGTTGAACACTATTTGGATAGATAGTCCCTAATATGCCTTGCTGGCCTGGAGCCACCTCCGCTCCAGTTCCCTCCAGGGATGTCTCACACAGGTTAATCTTCAATGTAATCGCCCCACAAAGCTTAATCCCCATGCACAATGCCGCAGTGAGTGGATACATCCGCTGGGGATGGCTGGCGAGGGTACGGTGCGACAGACATGCTGTAAGCCCGTTCTTCTCAACAGGTGGATGTTAAAATGTTTTATTTTGCTAGGACCGTGTGCTTTTGAGCACCTTTTAACTTGACGCCTGTTATCTGGGAAAAGCATCCACAGAAACCCTATAAGTTACCCCATTTTGTTGATGCCCATGAATCAAAGACTTGTCCACCATAAACCAAATCTCCTGTTTATGGTCCGAAGCTGCTCCCTGTAACCCTATACTTCCTCCTACCCCTCCCCCTCCCCTCCCCCAGTTTCCTGGGCGTCTGTGTTGTCATAGCAATATATTTCGTCTGCTCCTGACTGTGACTCGATTGAGACCAAAGTGAGAGGATATCAATTTCCCAGCAGATATCCTGACCAGTAGCCAGGATATCTGTATGGAGAGTGCTGGGAATACTGGAGCTAAACAGCGCCAGAAATCCAACACCATTACCAATTGAACCAGTCCCTGTATCCCAGCGAGGAGGGTAGCCATAGGATTCAGGGACTGGAGCCTGTATCCCAGCGAGGAGGCTAGCCATAGGATGCAGGGACTGGAGCCAGTATCCCAGCGAGGAGGGTAGCCATAGGATGTAGGGACTGGAGCCTGTATCCCAGTGAGGAGGGTAGCCATAGGATGCAGGGGCTGGAGCCAGTCTAGAATGGCCCTGCCCTGGCTCATCTTCACCCCCTACCCCCCATCCCACCCCCTCCCAAACCCCAGGGGTAATACCACGTGGCCACACCACACCCCCGCCCCTGTTATAATCTCTCCATGGCCATGATATTGTCAATATCCGGCCCCTCCATTTACATTAGTGCCTTCCCCTTCTGGTCGCTATAGTTACACAGTCACACGCCCGGCCACCTGTGTTGCTATGGGTACAGGTCAGGTAACCCACCCCCCTCCTGTTTTTAGGGATGACCTTGACACCGACCAGTCGCCTTAGTTATGGCGGCACCCTCGACCCTGCCGCCACCTAGTGACCAGGCTCATCCAGTTCCGCTGGCGATTACCTCCCGTTTATTGTGACTACCACGCCAGGAGGAGGGGGCCTGGAGGCGGCAGCGGGCCCAGGAGGAGAGGGGGTGGTGTGGGGGGGGGGGGTGCACTCTCCTAGCATAGTCCCTGCACCTTACCTCCTACCCTGCTTCTATCTCTGCACCAACCTGCCTGTCTGAGACAAATTCTGTCGCATCCGCCAGGTTTTCAAATATCCTAAATTCCGATCGCTTTGGGAAGTATTTTGTGTTCTACTTGTAAATAGTTGCACATATTGAATGGCAAATAATATACATGTACACTTATTTCTGTTATTTGTTATATCAAATCAGACATAGTGTCAGGGATTATTTTCTTTAGTGGAAAGCACTTCCTAGGTTGCAGGGTTTTGTTTGTCAACATGACACATGTGCTGACACAAAGGGGCAGTCTAATCCACTGTGGATTCACATATAATTATAAAGTGGTTTAAAGCTTAAAAAGACTGGATTGTCGGTGAAGCGCATTTAACAATATCTATATCTCAGAACTCATAATATATGAGTTTCATAATTTTTTGACAGTTGCCTTGTTTTAAATCTGAAAGCATTGGGTTGTGCAACGAGTATAGAGACAGCTATATAATTACAAAGTGGTTTAAAGCTTAAAAAAACTGGATTTTCGGTGAAGCTCATTTAGCAATTCATACATCTTAGAACTCATAAGATATGAGTTTCATAACTTTTGACAGTTGCCTAGTTTTGACTTGGGTTGAGCAACATTGGGTTGAGCAATGAGTGTAGCTTTCTCTATACTCGTTGGGTTGAGGCAGAGATTAGCAAGCGCTAGCGCCGCGAAAGATCTGGGAGGAGAGTGTGGGTGGTGGGTGGGTGTTTTACTCTGACAGGTCTAGAAGTGGCGCCCATTGACAACACCCCGGAACCAGACACACCCCGCCACGCCTGATGGAGACCTACTGCCGCCCTCCCCCGGGACCAAGGTCAGCCCCATCAGGGTCAAGGTCACCAATTGGGGTCGGGAGATCGCCGGGCATCGGGACCGAGGCGGAAGTGGGCGATCGCAACCTGTTAGACACTTGGTCGATGAATTGTGTTGGCGGGGGCTGACGTCGGCGGGGCGGGGGGAGGGAGCGGGCGCCGGTGTGATGCGAAATTTGGTTACCCTGGGAAAACTGGTAATTATCGCCCACTAGTATCTTGTGCGCATGCGTGAACATGCGCAGTGATGAAGTCCACAATTGGAGAGTGAACAATTTGCCAAAATTAGGCATATCACAACATGTAATTCTCATGTCTAAATACTATTCTTTTCATTTCGTCCATCATTTAGTCCATCAGTACCTGTAGGGATGTAACGGGAAGATTTCTAATTATTACAATTATTTTTATTGTATAAAATAGATAATATAGATCAATCCCCATTCACGCCAGTAGAACAGTGGTTTGAACTTCCCCACTTACCCTCAGCCCGATTTCTTGGCCAACATTGATGTGTTTTCCATATTTTCTCCGTCCCTCTGAGGCAGTAAATACCATATGAAATATGTTTTCTTGACCACCAGCTTGACATCCCTGGGGAGGTGGGCAGACAGATAGGCAGTCATAGGTGGGCAGTGGTGTCGGCGATTGGCTTATTGAAGTGGCGTTGTGGTGGGTGTAGGGGTCCAGGGATAGTGACGGGAGGGGCGGGGGACATTCCTGTTGTCAATAATGAAATATAAGCGATGCCTCGGCTGCCGACAATAATCAAATAAAAGCGGATGACTGGTAACAAGGCGAAAGTGTCTGCTGCCATCAAGTCTAATAAACCCGCGCCATACCATACATCTCCCTGCGTAACGCCAAACCGTAGCCATTTCTTATTCCCAATCATAATATTATATTACCCGAGTATTAAAGATTCATTTTAGCCAGTCGTAACTCTTATTTTATTATCGCACGCATTGAGGGAATGCGTCCGCGGGAGATTGCCGCTTGTCGGACCATTAGAGTCCCGATCCTTGCTTTAAGCCTGGGTTTAATTGCGCCGTATTGGGTGTCGAGGCTTCAAACAAAACGGGCGCGGATTTCAATCTGCTGTGTCGGTCACGGTGGGGCCCGTCAGGGGGACTTGGGGGTAGTGACAGCGCCCGATGGAACCAATCACAGCCGGGATACATAGAGGGGAGGTGTGATTAGACCCTCCGCAGATGACAGCTCCGAGCAGAGTAGGACCTAGACTGGCTCCAGTCCCTGCATCCTATGGCTACGCTCCTCGCTGTGATACTGGCTCCAGTCCCTGCATCCTATGGCTACGCTCCTCGCTGTGATACTGGCTCCAGTCCCTGCATCCTATGGCTACCCTCCTCGCTGGGATACTGGCTCCAGTCCCTGCATCCTATGGCTACCCTCCCCACTGGGATACAGGCTCCAGTACCTGCATCCTATGACTACTCTCCTCGCTGGGATACTGGCTCCATTCCCTGCATCCTATGGCTACCCTCCTCACTGGGATACAGGCTCCAGTCCCTGCATCCTATGGCTACCCTCCTCGCTGGGATACAGTCCCTGCATCCTATGGCTACCCTCCTCGCTGGGATACAGGCTCCATTCCCTGCATCCTATGGCTACCCTCCTCACTGGGATACAGGCTCCAGTCCCTGCATCCTATGGCTACCCTCCTTGCTGAGATACTGGCTCCAGTCCCTGCATACTATGGCTACCCTCCTCGTTTTGATACAGGCTCCAGTCCCTGTATCCTATGGCTACCCTCCTCGCTGGGATACAGTTCCTGCATCCTATGGCTACCCTCCTCGCTGGGATACAGGCTCCAGTCCCTGCATCCTATGGCTACCCTCCTCGCTGGGATACAGTCCCTGCATCCTATGGCTACCCTCCTCGCTGGGATACAGGAGGTATTGGGTTACAGGGAGCGACTAGGGGGACATATACAGGATGTTCTGTTCCTACAGGACAAGTATTTGATTCATGGGCCAGTCAGAGAAGGATGCATACTATGATGAACTTTATTCTTATTGTGATTAATCATTTAATGAATGTTCTTAATCAAAGACTTGAGCCACAGATGACAGCTCCGAGTCGACTAGGACCACGCCTCCCCCCCCCCCCCCCCCCCCCCCATGGATGTGTCTGACTAGACTGGATTGTTTGTGCTGAATCCTTTTTTCTTGAATTTAAAAAGAAAACATGAAAAAGAAAAAAAAACGAGAGAAACCGGACAGCAATACCGATTTGACCAGTCCCTGTATCTCAGTGAGGAGGGGTGAGATAGGTAGAGGGGCACGCATAAGAGACAGGGACTAAAGCCAGTCTAGCGTCTGACACACGTCAATATAAGGAGTATGCATTATACACTTTTTTTTATAAATTGCTTTGTGTCAGGAGACTCGACACTGGAGGCGATAATGTCTAAAGAGCCAATGCGTGACGTGTGAAGCGAAACTGACTGCGATATGTCGCAATCAGTGCTCTGTTAGCGAGCGATTAAGTGTCTGATAAAGTTAATGTTGATGTCAGGCTAATTCCATTGGTTGGAGGGGTGCTGTTCTGTCAGGAGATATCAATTCATCTCAACAATGGGATAATCATGATACCAGTGTAGGGGAGTCAATTGGACAGTAAATGTATAAAGGGCTTGTCTGGGTGTTCCCGACTGAAAGTTGTACAGAGATCCTGAAAGAGATTTATATTGGATTATAACCTTAAGATCTGCGTGCATTTAACCAAGTTACAATTACTGAGGGGTGGGAAGTTAGCTCAGTGGTAAAGAGCACTGGACTTGTAATCCCAAGGTTGTCAGATTGTCAGATTGGAGTCTGCAGCCACGTTCCTCCTTCACCCCAAGCAGTGGTAGAATTACTACTATATCAAAGACCACTCCTTCGCATACCATGTCTATGTGGTGTGGTGTACGGCTACCTTTCTGCTTCACCCCCAGCAGTGGTAGATATACTGCTATATCAAAGGCCAGTCCTTTTCATACCATGTCTATGTGGTGTGGTGTACAGCCACCTTTCTGCTTCACCCCCAGCAGTGGTAGATTTACTGTTATATCAAAGGCCAATAAGCTCATATTAAATAAGATAACAAATCATATAACGTTTTCAAAAAGATGGCAAAATTATCCCATTGGCTGTCCACCTGAAAGATACTTTACCATGAAACGTTTCGATTACCCTGACGCTTCACGATCGTGTCATGGGCGGGTCTATACGCTACTTGCGGCCTGTGGTCCACTCTGAGCCGATCCTTCATGGTCGAGTGATTAACCTGTCGGACTGGGAGCCTCATATTGATCGTTTCTGACACCTGCCACATTTTGTAATTTCAGTAAAGCAATGACTTTGAAAGTTAACAGTAGAGTTCTACAACACTATTATTTTCTCATCGATTTCTCCTATCTTATCCACAAACTGAAATCTGAGCTTGTGATGGATCTTCCACCTCTGCACTCCTAGTCTTTTTTTGTTGTATTGTTCTTCTCTTTTGATTGGTTTAGAAAATAGCTGGTCTATTCCTGATTATGGTCATTGTTTGCTGTTCCTTGTGATATATCGCCTCAACACATGTAGGACAAACCTGGTGCATCACATAAACCTTATACTCTCCAGATGATTTGGTTATCAGAGTTGATAACCTGCTATGACCCATCTATTTGACCCATACATTTGATATGTTTTAGGGTAAATAGAGTTATCATTAGATATATGTCCATTGATTCTGTGATGGCACCTCCTGTTCAATATTATAGGGGAAGCCTCTGAAAGTTTACGGTCAGAGCTCGTATCCCATCGAGTTAGAATCGCGTAATTGCCAATCTGTTCACCCTCTTGATCGCCTCGCCTCCTCGTGGTGCAGACCGGATATGCTTGCACGCAAGCCCAACAAAAGTGACCCGGGTGGGGAGTTAGCTCAGCGGTAAAGAGCACTGGACTTTGTTGATTTGAGTCCCACTGCAGCCACTTTTCTTCTTCACCCGCAGCAGTGGTAGTTTGATACTGCTATATTCAAGGCCAATCCTTCTCATGTCTATGTGGTGTGGGAAGTAAAAGAACTCTCACCTCGGTAAATGTGTAGGGGTGAGATTTCTACCTACATTCATCTCATAGATTTGGTCAAACCCTAAGTAAGTCTAATTGAACAAACTGGACGTTAAACTACCCAAACAAACAAACAAACAAAGCGTAGTAATTGCGTAGCGATTGAAATGAGATCTGATCGACCTCTGACACTAAACTTGAATGGGTCTCTGAATTTATCTCACCCTTCACATTCACTAATGGGCTAGAATTCATGACATAATCCCCCATTAAATTTTTTTTTCTAAATACTCCATGGGCATTGAGTATGAGTTCCCAATGTTAAGTCTATGCGGAAATAATACCAGGGATGAGATAATAAGTGGATTTTTATATACGTTAAAAGGAAGTCGTCGCCACCCTTTGCTGAACACCATGTGTGTGTGAAAGAGGTTTATGTGTCTCCATTCATAAGTATTCCGCCAAACCCCTTTTGTTATTCCAGATATCGTCAATTTCTCAGCCAATGACGTTTCTCAGACGTAGCCCCCTGACGCTGACGTCACGTCAGACCACCCCCCCCCCCCCTTCCTCCCCCGCTCCCCCACACGGCGATGAGGGCGCCCCCTACTGAATTCAATCCAAATTTGTTGTGACAAAGTGTCGGCGTGTGGGCGCAATAAACGGAACAGCCTTGAGGCTAATGCGTTTTACTCCCCCTGGGGCCTAACATAAATATGCTCCTCTACCTGCGTTAAATAAGGTTAACTTCGGGGCACTTCGCGTTGGCAGGGCAGTCCAGGGGGAACTTGCCCCCTCTCTTAGACCCCGGCGTTTTTTATGCCTCCTCTATTATCGTATTTTGAAGGTGTAATCCCACAGGGTACGGGGAATAGGCTTAGATTTGCAGGGGACATAAAAGTGTAATTGGCCCCTGGGGCTATGGCGTGGTGACGGGGGAGGGGGGGGGGGGAGGGGTTCTGTTATCCACAGTAGAATTGCCCGTTTACTTTGCCGAACTCGAACCCCCCTCGGGATAGGGAGCCTAGAATATGCACGTTCTAACCTGCTTAAACCCACAACACATGCCGGTCCCCAACCAACCCGTAACGTAGTTTATACACGCGCCGCGTCCCGACACCCACATGTCCTGACTTCCGCTTCCGGTAAGGTGTCGTTAACCGGCGATACCTTAGAGTTTACGACATAGGTCACGATTTGTATTAGTAATTTTTTCCAATGGAGATCCAAGGATAAAGACCACAGTCTGAATCCCCAAATCCAATTTTTCCCGAAAATCTCCACAAAGAAAGAGGGAAATGGGAAAATATTTTTATAAAACACGATTTATATTAGTGTTCATTTTAATGACCTACTATCATTTAAATTATTGTTGCAGTTTTGCTGAGTGTCTAGAAAATAGAAAGTGAAAATAATACACAACGATAGCAGAAACAAATGACTGGCATGAGTTGTCTTCGCGGCATGATATGAAGCGGAGCTGAGTGATATCTGCAGCAGAAGACAACGAATGACATATAAACAATTATATGAAATTGAGTCCTGTTTAGATTTTATCCTACATGTTTTTAACTTCATATGTCACCAGTGGCATATAAATAGTTTATGCCATAACCGTGGCATACATTCACCATGTTAAGTCTATGGAGATTTATATGAGGGGTTAGGATAATATCCGTTATAAACAGACATAGCATAGACATCAGCCAAGTATCACCTTGAGCCAAATATCTTATTATTATATACCTGTGTGCGAATGTCTATGAAATACTGCCCGCTGCTAGGGGCGCAGTAATAATAATGTTCGTGCCGCTGTGAGTGTGACTTAATAAGTCATCAAAATAAAGTTTTTTCATCGATTTAAGGTAGATAATAATTAGCAAACGTCCTCACTGTGGGCGAAACGATTCTAGTTCTCGGTCAGTCTTTGATTTCATACTGCCGTCCGCCTATGGCCTCAGGCAGTATGGAATCAAAGACTGACCTCAAACAGGAATTGTTTCGTCCACAGTAAGGACGTTTCCTAATATTCCTATCTTATATCGTTACCTGCAGTCGCCGGGAACCCTGGAGCTGATGGTGACTTCTCATGAGAAAAAATACTGTTTCCCGATTCAGAGAAATACGAGATTCAGGGGTGGGGGTGGGGGTGGGGGTGGAGGATGAGGTAGGGTCATATGTTATAGGGGACAGAGCCATTGTTAGTTCATGAAGCAGTCACTAGGTGGTCGGGGGACAAACCTGTATTCTGGCTCTTTGTTCTTACGAAATTCAGCTGCCTTTCAATATTTTACTATGGTTCCCTTGACTCTCTACACCGATCCCAGAGCAGGATGACATAATGATGTAACCCATGACATGATGTTTTTTACATGGAACACTTTATTTACATATAAGGGCAAGGCAAGAAAAGTGACATTTCCCAATTATCACTCACTTCTTTAGCACCTCCATTAGTGAATAACAGCTACTTTTTCACCTCCTTTAGTGAAGAACACCTACTCGGGGGGGCGTCATGGCGGCCCCCATGGATCGTGGGCTATATGCCGTATACCCCTTAACACCATGTTAAGTCTATGGAGATATATAGGAGGGGTTAGGATAATATCCGTTATAACACAGACATAGCAGAGACATCAGCCAAGTATCACCTTGAGCCAAATATCTTATTCCTATCTTATATCGTTACCAGCAGTCGCCGGGAACCCTGGAGTTGATGGTGACTTCTCATGAAAAAAAAACCTGTTTCCTGATTCAGAGAAATACGAGATTCAGGGTTGGGGGATGAGGCAGGGTCATATGTTATACGATTAGTTTACAGGGTCAAGGAGGAGGATTAAGTGTGGGGGGGGGGGGGGGTTGCTTCCCAGTCAGCCCTAATCCCAGCCCCTAAACGTGGACTCCGAGTGCTGCTAACTGCGGCTTAAACTGACGGCTTCATCGCTGTTCTACAGGCACGCGGCGCATGGGAGTGCCTTGACACGACACTAAGCACGGCCCGGCCCCCTATAGGTCCCCTATAACCTATAGGGCGAGGGATAAATCAGCCCTCTTAAAGCATGCTGATTTAGGCGTCCAGCGGGGCGGGAAATTCCCGGTCGACGAAGCGGTGTGCCACTCTAGAAGGGGGTGGGTTGTGGATGTGGTGGGCGGGGGGTGATGTGGTCAGTGGTTCGTGCTCCCAGAAATGTGGGGAAAGCCTTGCTCCAGTATTTATATAGAACGACCTGACCATGCTGTACATGCTACAAAACGAGATGGGGAATTGTCGCTACAGAACGAGGCCCCAGGCTGAGTTCTGTAAAAACATCAATTCCCATCAAGTTTTTGTAGCATGTACAAGCATGGTAGGTCGTTATACCTTTATTATATACCCACAGTTAACAAAATCTTGCGTGAAAGCCACTGGAGCCCACTGAAAACAGGGTACCCACACCCTAGTGGGTACTTCAGTATAAATAAAGGCTTTTTAAAAAAAAGAAAGCCCACAAACTGCTGATGTGTCAACGTGTGCAGTATAACAGTGTACTGCACAGGGTTCAGTACACAATTTATACTGCACAGTGAGCAGCAGTACGTAATTATCAAATATACTGCATGGGTATTAATCATATCGGATTCTGCTCTGGTGATATCAGATTTTCACATTGTATCCCCAACTTTTCAGTGACATAGGTGAAAGGTTCGTTAGATTTTTTAATTGAAAATAGATGCTGGGAAGGTGGTGATGTGGTCAGTGTTTTATGCCCACTGTTGGCTTACAGGTCGGGTTTTGTCTGTTTGTTTGTTGAGGTAGTTTAACGTCCAATTTGTTCAATTCAGAGATGCCAGTTTTCCATTTTTCCGTGGAAATCCACTTTTTCATATCCACTATACGATATTGCTTTTCATTGTGTGAAAATAGAATGACATAAAATGAGGCTCATCTACACCATTAACACATCAATTAAACCTCCCCACACAATTCCTCAGCCCCATGCCATGGCCGACATGGACATGATATCCAAGTTTTCAGGGTCTCTCTCTGAGGCAGAAAATTCCACATGAAAATATTTCCACTTTTTCCCCTGACCCCAACTGACATCCCTGTCAATTAGACTTACATTGGGTTTGATCGAATCTATGAGATGAATGTAGATAGAAATCTCACCCCTACACATTTACCGAGGTGAGATACAGGTCGGGCGTTGTTGCCTGGAAATGTGGGAAAAGCGTTGCTCCGATATCATCAGATCATGGTCCAGTAATATCAGATTTTCATATTGTATTGCTACTTTTTACAACACCACATTTTCAGAGACATAGGTGAAAGGTTCGTTATAATTGAATATAGATGGCGACATTGTCTTGATGTGATCTGCAAAGAATCTGGAGCAACAGTTTCCACCTCAGGTCGCTATTCTGCAATCCACAAAAGCGCTTGATTACCTTCTATCTGTTATTCATATCACCTTTATTCTTTTACCCTAATGCAGCACGGCGTTCCGTATGGAAATCACACGGTCCAATCTAAAAATGTACTATTATTGAGTTATCATCATTGTGAATCTCATCCTTTAAAGTGTTTAATATTATATGATCCTGATATTTCTGTTTTAGTCTCTATAAATTCCAATTGTTGTATCACAGGTACCAATTCTAAGAGATGCTCAAACTGATATATCCTTTTTCACAAATGTGTATGAATATATATTTATGTAAACGTTTATCTGATAAGTATTGATATATGAAGTCATGATACCCACGCTGATGTATTAACTGTAGAGTATTGTATGACAGAAACTCTCCCATGAAGGCATACAGCTACTTTGCATATTCAATTCATTTGGTCCTTCTTTCTTGAAGATTCTAGAAAGTTATATATATGTTTTTCAAATAATTTTTATTTCTCATTTTGTTTTACAAGAAACAATTTTTCCACGAGGAAACATGGGAACATTACCTTAGATTTTAGAACGATGAGGGGTATGAATGAAGATGGTGAACAGTACCCACAAATTTTGGATTATACACATGTGTACTCATGCACATATCTATCTATAACTCTATACACTTAAAAGATATCAAATGCATTTCACATAGGGGCCATCCATAAAGTACGTACGCAGAATTTCTGAAATTTTGTGTGGTGTGGGAAGTAAAAGAACTCTCACCTCGGTAAACGTGTAGGGGTGAGATTTCTACCTGAATTCATCTCATAGATTCGATCACCACCCGCGTGGTGTAAAACAACCTTGAGAAAGTCTGGAAAGGACCTAGAATGGTTGACTGGACGTAAAATCAAATCAAACAAGCAAAAACAATTCTGAAATTGTGGACCCCCCCACTCCCTCTCCCAATCTTGTACGCAATAGAACAAAGAGGGAGCAGATTTTCCAAAATTTCTGACCCCCCCACCCCCCTTCGGTGCGTACGTACTTTATGTATTGTTACGTTTAATGATTATGATTCTCAGGAGGCATGGTAGTTGATATCCTTGTACAGAACCGAAATGCTAGCCCCATGAGGGTGCATGTAGAGACTGGCTCGACCAGGGTCCAGGCTTTTATGCAAAGTGTTATAAATGCGCTATTCGTGGTTGACCTACAGGGTGGGGTAATTAGATGAATGGGGTGGGCAGGTGATTTAGCGGGAGACCCAGACCTGTTTAGCCCTGTACCGGTTTAGCGCGATGACACCGGCACCTCAGTCGTGATTGGTCTGATTGTGATGTATCACTCCGCGCACCCTGGCTCCACCTTCCGCAGGGACTATATCTTTACTGACCAGATACAGCAATGTCCGCATGGGGCGTTGCTCCATGTTTTGCGGATCACAGAATAGCGACCCGCGGTGGAAACCGTTGCTCCAGATTCTTTGCGGATCACATCATAACTATGCCGCCATCTATATTCAATTAAAGATCTAATGAACCTTTCACCTAGATCACTGAAAATGTGGTGTTGTAAAAAGTAGCGATATAACATGAAAATGACAATACCACACGACATGATTCGATGTTACTGGAGCAACGCTTTTCCCTCATTTCTAGGAGCAACGAACCCCTCAGGTGATAACCGGCTCGCTAGTCTGTGAGCACCGCATTGCTTTGTTTGCCTTATTATGAACAGATTAAGCTCATTAAATTCAATACAATGTTGGTTCTGGAGAAATTTGGTGTTATAATTCACGAAAGAACTGTACACCAACAAATGGAATAAAGAGCTATATTGAAAGAAAAAAACAACCCTGTTGTGAGCATAACTTAATAATGCTACATCTTCCACATACTGCCAAATTCAATCATGACCGTATTTGAATATTTCGTCGTTTATTTCATCCTCTAAGGGTTAATTATTACACCATCGGTAAATGCTAAAGAAGCTAAAATATTTCATCCCAAGGCTGCCTAAAGCGGTTAGTGTCATTGTTTTACTACTCACGCGATAGATGACTTGACCTAATTTGGGGTGCAGTGATTTATCGATGCCATGGCATCTGGCACAGGCAAGGCAAGCCATGGCGTGCAATGGTCTGTGCGTGGTCCATTGTTTCCAAAGATTGTGAATCAAAGAAATGTCTGGTTACTTGAATAAAATTGCCAAATCCCAGATATACACAAAACGTCATCTAAACATAAAAAAACCCACATCGGTTGGGGTTTCATTTTAATTAGTTGGCCCTCATCTTTAAAGGAAAATATCCATTTATGTTCCCGTGGAGTCTTTACAGCGGTTTGTTTTAGAAAATGACGTCCTTTTTCGATTATTATTTCACGATCCCTCAAAGCAAGAACAACCGTCTCCAAAGACTTTACAAAATTACCTTCTCTGGGTTGTTTTTTTCTGTATGAGTCATAAAAGGTTGTAATTAGCGTTTTATGTGAAATCAAAAGATTAGTGAAATCCCTCAAGGAAAAAACAGACAATAGCGATTCACACAGGATTTCAGCGAAGTCTCACAAAGAACTGAAACCTTTTCCTGCAGACTGAAAAATGTGCGTCGTTTGTGGGAATATAACTGCACTTTACCAAAGGGAAATTTTGTATTGTAAATGGCCAGTGCACATCAATAAATAAAAACTCCTGTCGGATGGTGAAACCCACCCGCCCGTTATGGAAGCATCTACTATACATACGTCGCTATTGACTTTGTTGAGACGTCGAATGCTCACTGTTGCTGAAAGTTAAAACAAACCAGTCCCAGATGTAGGCTTTTATCGACCAAAGAAAACTTCTCTAATGGAACAGAGCGGGCCTTGTGAGAGGGCGGGGGCCGAGCGGTGGGCGCCGGGCGGGTGTGAGGAATCAGAAATGACATCGCTGGGATGCTGCCACCACATTGCGCGCCTTTTTAAATCATGACTTGTGTTGTCCTCGAGCTCCGATGACGGATACATACAGGGCTCTTATTAGGGAAGCCTCTGCCGCTCAACAACGTGAATATTTCACTTAAAATGCCTCCGTCCCTACTGGAGTCTCATCAGGGGTACAACTGGTGCGCTCGTTCTACAATCTCGTTTATTATTTTATATGGAAAGAAACTTGGTACGGGAGGACGTCCCAACAAGGTTAACAAGTTTTACTTGAGTATATATACCTATATTCTGTCCCTAATATATTTAGATAACCATTTTTTTTACCAAAGTTAATCACTTTGTCTCACCCCTGGAATAAATGTCCATAGGCTTAACATTGGGAACTCGTTCTCCATGTCCGTACAAGTATTCCAGCCCGTTCTCCATGGTCTATATCCTGTGTGTTGTCCATTCTTTTACGCTCAACAGTGTGAATATTTCACTTAAAATGTCTCCTTCTCTACTGGAGTCTCATCAGGGGATCTACGTATCCGATATGGTTAATACTTTAGTGAAATGTGTTTCTTTCTGTGCAATTGGTGCGCTCGTTCTACAATCTCGTTTATCATTTTATATGGAAAGAAACTCGGTACGAGAGGACGTTCCAACAAGCTTAACATGTTTCACTTGAGTATAAATACCTATATTCTGTCCTAATTATATTTAAACAAACCATTTTTGTTACCAAAGTTAATCATTATGTTCCATTATAATGCATCTATATCATAGAGCAATTTGAATATATCTTAGTAGTGGTATATTTTTCCCCTTTGATTTATGATACACTTTGACACTAAAATTCTCTAAGATATATTATTTTACATTGACTTACTCCAGGTGTTGGCTGAGGTCTCGCTGATGCTCGTGGTAGTTACTCTAGAGCAAAAAGATTTTACGAAAAGTTCCTGCAACTTTTCAGACGTTCACTCGCGATTATTCATTAAAATCATAAATCCTCGAAATCTATGTCCATTGGATGCACAATTTATTAAAACTGCTTTTTTATCTTAGCCTGGAATAAACGTCCATAGGCTTAACATTGGAAACTCGTTCTCAACAGGCTTGCGAGTACGGTAACTCGTTCTCAACGGGTAATAAACAGGTAGATATTTCCAGGCTAAGATAAAATCAGAAACATATTCGTGCTTGGTCTGAGACCCCTTTCACCATCTCGTTTGGAGTGCTTCAGAATGTTCACTCGGCTATGGCTTCATTCATATTACTGCGCACTCCAAACTCGATGGCGAACGAGGACACAGACCAAACACTCATCAGTTTCTTTCTTAATATTTTTTTTATTGATCACATTTGCCATCGACTATACAACTGTCGTTTTTTCACGCAAATCCAAGTTTGGAACTCGCGACATAACAAAGCATCACAATGGCATTATACAAAGTTTTTTCAACATTTACGTCAAATATGATGTGACTTTACTACAATTATAATGTTCTAAGAGATAACCTGTAATAGCAGAGTATGCCACTTATGACCACGCTGTTGTAACTAATACCTTGAGGTGCACATAGGATGTGGTATTTAACATAGATGGATAATATAGAGAAACCAAACAAGAGTTAGTCGTGTTGTTGTTTATTGCATGACGGCAAGATCGCGTATTACTGCGCAAGGCGAAGCCGAGAGCAGTAATACGCGATCTTGCCAGAGTGCGATGAATGATAACACGACTAACTCGAGTTTGGTTTAGAATTTATCCTACCCCGCCCATCTAAATTACTTCTACATTAACAAATGACGTCATTTGTCAAGTGTATCCCACTAGAGCGATATTTTTCATTTTTCTGAACTCCAGACCGAATACAGTGACCCAATGTTACGCCTATGGAGTTTTTTTATTAGGGGTAGGATAAAGGGCGTTTTCTCCACATTGATGTAGGTTTTTCTGTAGAAGGTGAGCGAGTGCGCTTTTACTTTAGACTCACTGACGGCTCCGTTTGTGTTCTTACTCTTTATGCGCCCAGACCGAGCTATTTACTGCTGCACTCAGTAATAGTCTCCGTGGGCACTCCCTCGATCTATTGAGATATGACAGTCTTCTCTTACTACTAACTTCCTTCGCTTCTCACAAACTATCTTTTTTTTTTTTTTTTTTTTCCCCGACCAGTTCTGCCATCTTGACAGATCTTCCACTTCTTAGCGTGTACAGAGCAGCTCACTAAGTGAGGATGCATACAATAACTCAGAGCCATTCACCCAGTACCGCCAGTCGAGCAGCTACGGGTCTTTAATCTCTCTAGTGTATAAAGCTGTTCATTGATAAATCCCTCTAACTTATAAGACTCCCCATTGCGCGTGTCTTCTACTTCATAAAGACGCTTATTCCATGATGTGGACGGAAATACGACGGAATATTCTGTGTTATGGCTCTTTGAAGACATTGACACATTAATCTCACATTTGCAATGCAATTTTCACAGCTTTTTTTCTTTTTGTGGCATCGCAGTACAATTGCGTATTGCTTTACGCTATTCTGCGTTTCTTAAAGCAGCTCCTAACACGTGCATCCCATTTCCACTGCGTTGTTAAAATACAGAGCGTAAATGTAATTCCCATTTACCCACAAGTGAACAGTCTATAGTTACAGAAGTCTAATAGGACATATTGGACGTTAAACTACCCAAAAAACAATTAAACAAAGTATATTTACATTCTCATTAAGGATCGGAAAATTACTTTTGAGTAATTTTTCCGATCTTTACCTCGGGAACTTTGACTTCTTTTCACCAGGGAGTAGTTTACCTGCATTGTTTTTCTCAGAATTCTTATGAAATTTTTTTTCTGTTTATTGGGAAAAAAATAACGGGGTGAGATAAAGACAGTTACATTGTATAGCGCCAGCGGACACTCTTTTCAAGTGCACCTTGTTATAAAGCTAAAATCCATCACGTAAGTGTTAAACTATGCTGCTGATTAAACTATAGAAGTCAGGTGCCTCACATAGGCCTAGAACGGAGTCATGCCCCTCCGATTGGCCATCATCTTTTCCCTGGTGTAAATATTCATTTCCATATACTACTCGCTCTGTCCTGCTGCTAAGTCCCAGTTCTCTATACTACTGACAGGCCATAAGCCTCAATTCTCTACCGCGTTATTTAATAAACGCCACGCTCACAGCAGAGGTTTGGTCGCCCCTTCCCATTGTACACGCTGCGCACACAGCTCTCCCTGCCTAGTCTTAGCCACCCAGACGCACACAGAGGGGATCCATCGGAGAGGGATTAGGGAGACACGTCGCTAATTTAGAGGTGATTCCGCCGAGACATCAGGAGAACATCCCAGGTTAACTCTAGATTCTGAGAACAAAGACACCGCCTCGCAGCCATGATGGAGGATCCAGGCTCGTGAATCCCAGCCCGGCAGTCGTTATGTGGGCCTTACACAGAGGGGACCGACATTATATATGATAGAGTGTTATTCATTTGTTCTGCAAATATCTATATTATATAGTATAATTCATTTGTTCTTGAAATAATAATAATATGATATAGTATAATTCATTTGTTCTTGAAATATTTATATAATATAATATAATTCATTTGTTCTTCAAATATTTATATGATATAGTATTACTCATTTGTTCTTTAAATATTTATGAAATGTAGTATTATACATTTGCCCTTTAAATAGTTATATGTTATAGTATAATTCATTTATTCTTCAAATATTTATCTAATATAGTATTACTCATTTGTTATTCAATTGTTTATATATCATAGTATAAATTCATTTGTTCTTCATACAAACGACGAGCGAGACGAAAATATCAATTTACAGAAATGTGACTTGCCTTGTGTTTAAACACAGTCCCGTTTAATGGATACTACAGGGGAAAGTTTAGAGTCAGAGCTTATAACTCATAGAGTTTGAATCGCGCAGTAATTCAGAAGGCGAAACCGCGTGAATTACATAGAGATTCAAACGAGATGGGATTGAGCTCTGATCCTAAACTTTCATAGGCTTCTTAATTCATCTCACCCCTCTCATTGACTAATGGGCTAACATTTGTGACATAATCCCCCATTGACAATTTTTTTGCTAAATTCTCAATGGGTGTTGGATACGAGTTCCCAATGTTAAGTCTATTGGGACAAAATACCAGGGGTGAGATAAAGACCCCCAATCGAGCTGCGACCACCACAGTCCATCGAGGCAAGCTGCGACGTTAATACCCCTACGTTGGGGGTCTTTAGATCCCTCGCGGGGGGTGATAGTCTCAGATTACCGGCCACACGACGGGGCCGCATCCCACCCCCACCTCAGGGGTCGCCCTAGACTTGCTCAAGTCTTTGATTATGAACATTCATTAAATGAAAAATCAGAATAAAGTTCATTAGAGTTCATTTACCAAGCTCGGTGGCCAAGTGGTAGCGGTGTTCGCCTCGAGCATGGGAGGTAGTGGGTTCAAACCCCGGCAGTATCATACCAAAGACTTACACAAAAATGGTACTCACTGCCCATTGGCTTAACACCCGCCATTTGAATGAGGAGTAGGGGGCTAGGCCCTGAATGGAAGAACGGCCGTATAGCCGAATTCGGTGATTGTGCAACACAATATCCCCTTTAAAAAATCTCTGACTGGTCCATGAATCAAAGACTTGTCCACTATGAACAGAATCTCCTGTATATGGCTCCAAGCCACTCCTTGTAACCCTATATCTCATTCTACCCCTCCCCCTCCCCTCCTCCAGTTCCCTGGCCACCTGTGTTGACATAGCAATAAATTCCGCCTGCTCCTGACTGTGATCCAAATTAAGATCAAAGTGACAGGGTATCAATCTCCCAGCAGATATCCTGACCAGTAGCCAGGATATCTGAGTGGAGAGTGTTAGAAATCCTGGAGCTAAACAGCGCCAGTAATCCAACACCATTACCGATTGTACCAGTCCCCGTATCCCAGCGAGGAGGGTAGCCATAGGATGCAGGGACTGCAGCCAGTCTTTTATCTCAGCTAGGAGGGTAGCCATAGGATGCAGGGACTGGAGCCTGTATCTCAGCTAGGAGGGTAGCTATAGGATGCAGGGACTGGAGCCAGTCTAGGGTCGCCCTGGTGTAGGGCTGAGGGTGGGGGAGGGGTGTGGGTGAAGGCTGGATGATAAATGGCCCATAAACTGAGCGTCACGGGTCGACGCAATTTATTGAGGTGCACGTTGGGGTGCTGTCGGATCACGGGAGGTGTGAACGGGTCAGCTACATTAAATAGTGATTACATGTATTCCCTCACCGAGGCTTCCCTAACAACCAAAACTGTGTATTGTTTTTATGCTTGGTTACTGAAGGCATCTAGGTGTTTTTTTGGTCTTTTATTTTAAACCATTTTTATTAAGGGAATATTGTGTGTATACAATCACTGAATTCGGTGATACAGCCGTTCTTCCACTCAGGCCCTAGCCCCCTACTCCTCATTCTAATGGCGGGTGTTAAGCCGAATAGGCAGAGGGTACCATTTTTTGTTTAAGTCTTTGGTTTGAACCGACCGGGGTTTGAACCCTTGATCTCCCATGCTCTAGGAGAACAGGTCGTAGGATGTATTAAGGTCAGAATAGAGTTTTGTTGGGGTATCCAGTCTTTAGTTATTCATTCATCATTCGGGCTAGTATTAGATTTATATCCATGACGGTCATCCAGAAAAAAATACATTTGGAACATTCAAGCTTTCCTAGCACGTTACAGCAATATCCCATCGAGTTTGAATAAGGTAGCAATTCACATGGCAAAGTGACTGTCAAATTGAATAAGCTTCTGAATTTATCTCACCCTTCACATTGACTAATTGACTAACATTTGTGACCTAATCCCCATTGAGTATTTTTTTTCTAAATACTCCATGGGCGTTGAACACGAGTTTCCAATTTTAAGTCTATGGTGTGGGTGGGGGACTAGGGGTGATATAATTCATCTTATCGGGGGTGGTTTTGGCCCACTAGATTCAGGTCAACTATAGACTGTAGAACCGTCCCAAGGCGCTGTCATTACTATGTAAGGAGGTCAGGGTGAAGGTCGTGGTTTGCTCTGAATGCAGTCATTGGCTGCTGGGTCTACTATATTCCTTATATGGCAGTGAAGGCAGAGGGACAACTCCATGCACTATCCTAATCCTAGCCCACACTGCGCCCAACATACACACACTCACGGTGCACCCCCTCATAAGATCTCACGCTCTCTAAGTCGTATTCTGTACTCTCACTATGCTCTTTGGAGAAGAATTCATAATGAACTAGGCTTTGAGCCTTGAGAATCCACTGGCCTGCCTCCCGTGCTAAAGACGTACATCAATGCAATCCAAACATTCTTATAATCTCAATGATGCCACCTAGCGGGAATACTGTGTGCCAGTCGATTCTCAAGGCTCTAAGCCTAGTTCTTTAAGAATTCTTCTTCCATAGAGCTTAGTAAGAACCTTGTACAGAATACCACTTAGAGAGTGTGAGATCTGATGAGAGGGGTGCACTGTGTGCTTGCCTATTTTTCTCTTCCGCCCCTCACTGCCGAGCCTAACACAAAGGGCATTCATACCTATTATGCGCCCCTGCTATCGGTTCTTGACTTGTCCGCCTCATGCCCTTCTTCATAATAGATAACCAGGAGATTTACGAATTGATGTAGACATAAAATAAACCCGGCTGCGCTAACTGCCCCATGTCCGAGCCTAATCCGGCGTCTCCTGTGCCGGGACAATCCCTCAAAGGGCGCACAGACGCTGAGACACCGCCCCCACTTCCGGCAGGTGGAAAAGCCGTCTGCGCAGGCGTAATGTGTCGCTGGAACGCTGACTGCTAATCCGGGTACCTTTAAGACGAGATCACGCGTAGCCATGTTCTGCGGTTACTCTGCTTTGATGTTGCCGGGAGGTTTACGGTGGGGAGGTTTGTGTTGTTGACCATGGTTGTAGTACTGAGTAGCAGGCTTTGTCATGGGATTACTCCGGGTGTTTTTTTCTGTATACATGGCAGTAGGATGATCTGCCGTCTGTAAAATGACCTCCATGGACGGAGAGCAGTGGCGACAGTGTGTGGGTGGATACAGTGTGTGCCATCCCTGCAGTAAGGCCCCATAGATATACACAGTATTATCGTAAAACTGGATGAGTTTTAGTCTTGGCTACCGTATGCCACGACTGGAGTTTGGCATAGTGACTTCATGAGGCAAGCAAAGTGAAGTCCAGAGCCAAAACTCCACGAGTGGAATGCGATGGCCAAGATTAAAACGAATCCGGTTTTGATTTTATCCTACCCGGTCTCCTCGATTTTGAAATATTCCGTGATAAGAATTCTGTATGTCACTAATGCCATATAAAACTCTGTATGCCAGTCAGCGTGGCATACGGAAACTCAATGTTAAGCCTATGGGATTTAGTATTAGGTGTAGGATAGTGACTTGTTTCAGATACAAGCGGCCGTATGCTCCGAGGACTTGACGCATAGTAATGCCCGAGGCATGCGAGGATATTGCGCGGAGGCAACTCCGAGGAGCATACGACCGCTTGTATCTGAAACTAGTTGATATTGTATTTCTCCAACTTTACCTGACATGTAGCATACCGTTATTATTCGATTTATGTACGCACTATTTTTTCATGCTCACTATTTCTCACTATGTACCGGCTATTGCAACCTGGAGCATATAGCATATCTGTATGCTCCGGGTATGGTGATACACACTCCCTATGTGTTTTCTATGGACACTTTGTATTAGGTGGATATATCTGTATGCTCTGGGTATGGTGATACACACTCCCTATGCGTTTTCTATGGACACTTTGTATGAGGTGGATGTATCAGTATGCTCCGGGTATGGTGATACACACTCCCTATGTGTTTTCTATGGAGACTTTGTATTAGGTGGATATATCTGTATGCTCCGGATATGGTGATACACTCTGCCCGTGTGTTTTCTTTGTATTAGGTGGATATCAAAAAGGGATTGGACAACAAATTAGGAAGTATCGCAATACCCTTCTCATTTTGGACCCATCCGCATTTATTTTCTCTTTGTTGTCACAGCTGCGTTAAAGAAAGCTTGCTCTCGGATAGGGAATCCTCCAGAAGATACTTCAAAGCCTTACATTTTACCTGAAACTGGCTTCGGGTTGAATTTGTGTCGTTCATAGCCAGACATTATGAATCATTTCGAGTTCATAACGGCAGGCTTCCCACTGAAACCTTTAAAACCTTTAATACCTATAAAAACCTATATTCTAATTCTTGAGCCTTTATTTTTTTCAAATAACCTTTAAAATCTATAAAAACCTATATTCTAATTCTTGAGCCTTTATTTTTTTCTTCAAATAACCTATATAATCTATAAAAACCTATATTTTCACTGCCATGCAGATTATTGCGTTCATGAAATTTTAGAAGTTAACTTGAGACAAAGTCAGATTATCAAATTACAAGAAATCCATATTATTAGTGTACTTAATGAGATCTTAAAAATGTTTAGGAATCAACAATTTGTGTGACTTCTTGCCAGTATGTGGGTAAAACCAAATGAGCCAGACATCCTGGTGTTCTGCAATTTAGTGCTAGGTACATTTTTTTTCTATAAATCAACAACTGAAAATAAGCTAGCCACTATATTTTCACTCCAACATGATGAATATGTTGACCTAAAAACCTATAAAAGCCTATGTTTTTGGCCTTGACAAACCTGTAAAAACCTTTATTTTGATTTTATAAACCCTTTTAAAAAACTATATCAAGGAAGAGTGATACTGGGAGGCCTGTAACGGTCCCAGTTTACATATTGAGGCCCGTTTGCTGAAACTCAATTTTGACAGTTTGAATAAGAACCTGAACCTATAGAAACGAAGTAATTTTCGATCAATCGACTTAATCCATACTATCTTTCTCGTATAATTGAATTTGTTGTTATATAGCAGTGGTTTTTTATGTTCATATGGATGCCATACTATTTGTGTGTTTGCTCTGTTTAGTTTAGATTCTTCTGGGCGCGCTCCGACATACTTCTGTTTATAAATTCACGTAAATCCCCAGCGGAATTATTACCGGGCTTACTTAAAGAGCCCTCTTTGTTGGCCATCGCCCGGGCACGTTCGGAAACGCGTCCAACAGTCACCCTGTGCTACTCTAAAACCCATATCATCTAATTTCAATTTTTCTCAGAATGCAGTTATTGTGCAGTTCTAAACATTCAATCACTAAAGGGTATAGGTCACCGTCTTTGCTTTTGAGAGAATTTGAAGAAAATCATGTTTTTCAGTACATTTCTTATATAAATCAAGCAAATGTAAATTGACCCATTTTACCTGTTGGGATTGGATATACTGGATAAAATGTTGAATCTGCTCATTTGGGATTAGAATGAATCAAAAGGGACCAGGTTTGAATGATAATTATAATATCTAGAAATCGCCAGGTGGTGCCACTGTATATTGGGAGAGGGGGTGGGAGGGGGGGAGTTAACAAAATTCAGAAATTCTTTGTACGTACTTTCTGGATGGCCCCTTGTAGGATATGCCTTTAAAGACAACTGCCGAATGCCCCCATGTCCGGCGAGCACATCCTTACAGACTGTCTTCCCTGAATAATAGAAATTTAGTTCACTCAGCGTGGACGTGAACTGAATAGCTCCGAGCAGCTCCAAGTTTCACTTCACATTCACGGGACGACTTGTGAGGAACAGTGCATAAAATCTGCGTGTGTGACAAGAAAGCCGAGCGGCCTCCATCTGCTGATAGGTCTCTCTCTCCCTCTTTCCCTGCCTCTCCCTACCTCCCTCTCTCCTTGTTCTCCCTCTCTTTCTCCTTCTCCCTCTCTCTCCCACTCCTTCTCCCTCTCTGTGTGTGTCTCTCTCATTCTCTCTCCCTCTTTCTAACACTCTCCCTTTCCCTCCCTCTCTATGTCTTCCCCCCTGTCTGTCTGTCTGTCTGTCTGTCTGTCTGTCTGTCTGTCTGTCTGTCTGTCTGTCTCTCTCTCTCTCTCTCTCTCTCTCTCTCTCTCTCTCTCTCTCTCTCCCTTTCCCTCTCTCTCTTATCCTCTCTCCCTCTCCCTTTCCCACTCTCCCTTTCTCCCTCTCTCTCTCTCCCTCTCCCTCTCTCCCTCTGCCTTTCTCTGTCTCTCTGTCTCTCCCTCTTCCTTTCCCTCTCTCGGTCTCTCTCTCCCACTCTCTCCCTCTCTCCCCTCCCCCTCCTCTCCTCCCTCTCTCCCTCTCCATCTCTCCCTTTCCCCTCTCCCTTTTCCTTTCTCCCTCTCCGTCTCTCCATCTCTCTCCCTCTTCCTATCTTCCTCTCTCTCTCTCCTCTCTCATCGTCCTTCTCTCTCTCTCCCTCTCCCTCTCCCTCTCTCTCGCCCTCTCTCTCCCACTGTCTCACTTTTCTTCATTCTTTCCCTCTCTCTCAATTTCTTTAAACGCTCATAGAGAACACCAACTTTCACCAAAATGTGTTGGTTTCTCTTTTAAACCCTACACCATTCCACATCACACCACACCACATCACACACCACACATACGAGCCTACGCCAGCTCACACCGCACCACCACAGCACCCACTCCCCACCCCCACACACCGACCCACCTCTCAACCTAACACATTCTCCTCTCATGTCCCTTTCCTATCTTTTCTGTGAGGAATTAATCTGGGAAAGTAGCCGGGTTCGGCGGAGCGTGCGAGGCGGGGGTCGGGCGCCGGCTGCGGCGGGCCGTCGGTGTACGGGGCCCGGGCGCGGATCAAGGGGCCCGGGGTCACCGGGGGCGGCGAGGAGGGGGCGGGGTCACGGGGGTCACCGTCCTCCGGGCGTTTGATATACGACACTGGGGCCTGGAGGGGCCCCGTGGAGGCGGGACAGATGTCGCCGGCCTAGTCGTGGCCCGGTGTGTGAGAGGGGAGAGTGCATAAGTGAGGCAGGCTCCCCGGGCGTTGGGTTCCACAAAGGGGAAAAAATGTCCTCTCATTTGTATAACTTATGTATGTGGAAGTGTGTCGAGTAGGAACGGCATGTACTGCGGGAGTCTCATAAAAAAATATGGACGTGTGGGGTTTCATTCAGACCCTACAGGACACATAGCTATCGTGCTATGGAAGCGGCCATCTTGCCTTCGACGCCTTCCAAAACACCAGGTGGCGGGACCAATTATCAATAGATTTTATCAATGATATTTGTTAGGGGCTTGACATGTAGGAATTTTAGCCTCGTCTCAATATCATCAAGATTGTGATAACTGATATAAGTAGTTACCCTCCGACTACAGTGGTGGTATCATGCAATTTCCTGGCGGATGAGGGTAGAACTAGCAATCACTCTGTGCACTATATTTAAGACGACATGTGGCCAGACTGGGAACTAGGGTGAGTGATAATGAGGGTAAATATGCCATTCACTACATAGCTGCCATAGAGTCAACATCAAGACAGGGGGGAGCTACTACAAGAGGGCAACTGTCCTAATGCAGTCATTTTGGTACTAATAAATACGGGCAATGTATATGACTTAATCTCTTCTCATAGAAACCAATATAACTGGTCATGATAGGGATGTATAGACTGGAACTTAACAATGTGATATCTACAATCTAGAAAGCAATGGTCAACGATACAAAGGCGATTAAGTTACACTGCATGGGACTTTAAATAAACACTTGTCACGAGGTTTTGTGTTATTCGTCCCCACACACGACATACCTCGTATCCGTTTTTCAGATAGAGAGAACGACACGAAACTTGTTTAAAGTATTAACACAAAATCCTTTATGAAAATGTGTGTGGGAATGCCGCGGGGCTTGATCGAAACCTTACGCTACTAGAACGTTGTCTGAGGTATCCTTTGCACCACATTTTCTCTGTGCTTCACACAGATTCCAGTTTTATGGGGGGTTAGTTTTATATGAAGGCTAATCCATAATCCCTACAACTACTGTCTGTACAGGGTTCGTACAGAGCATGACACACCTCGAAAAGCCTCGAATTATGCTTTTGGGGTTTTCTAGGCCAGGAAAAGCCTGGAATTCTCACAGAGAGCCTGGAAAGTTGAGTTTTGCATAAAAACAGTCTTTTTAGTCCATGGGATTTTGGTCATTATCAGATTTCCTTAACTACGGTAGCTGACTGCCTATGACATTTCCGTAACCTGGATTAGATAATTATAAAAATCCATTGTTTGACCATGTCTAGCAAATTACTAATAATATAGCATTGTTCTAATCATTTATCATCATATTTAAATGTGGCATAAAAAGGAAGAAATTTGAAGATATCTATCCCAAACCACTGAAATTCCACAGGTAGTATGGACGATTTGGTGATTAATTTGGTGAAGAAACATACATGGTTTTAAAATCAGTAACCATATATGATATGCACCCTTCAGAAAACAAACAATGCCTGTTTTCATTCACTAGCAAGATGGCATTGGTCCACATTGTTATGTGCCTGGAAAAAAGATATGAGAGCCTGAAAAAGCCTGAAATTTCATTGGGGTACCCATGTACGAACCCTGTTTTGTATTTTCTGTAATCAGTTCATCTGAACAACTATCACCACAATCCCCTCCCACCCTGTAACCCCTTCCCCCAACAATGTAGCCAGATTATATTTCTGGATTTTCTCCTCGTCTTTTACATTTCAAGGAAATGAAGTCGGGTATGGGTGGGAAGATCGCGTATCAGAAGCCTATTACTCTAATTCCCGCAGCAAGCCACTGATAAATAAATCGATTCACAACGTAAACGGAACACTGGCCGAGCTGAGACGCTCCCTGCTGCTACTATAATGGCAGCCTTTTAGCTCACGAACCCTCCCCACACTGACAGTCCAATTACTGCGCCCTCTTTCCTTTTGTTTTCCTAATTGAAGATGTTGCTTCCAATTTGCCACAAAAGGCAGACGACTCTGCGTACGTCAGGAAAGGCGCGCGTTTATTTCTCTTTATCACGGTTTGCTTGTTCGCGCGCTTTGTGTGTGTGTTTTTTTGCTGGTCAGGTTTACACACAAAGCATGGCGTGTTCAGGAAATCACGAAATACAGTAAAACCCACCGTCCGTGCCAAATTGTCCACTTATGCGGGGTTTCGGAGTTTCCTCCGGTCCAGTATGTAAGTGTTATATAGCAGTATGTAGGGGAGACAGAGGTGATGATAGATCTAAAATCCATTGGATTAAGATGGATATATCCGCCTTGTGAATTACTGCACTATTCAAACTCAATGGGATACGAGCTCTGGCTTTATTATCCATATTATACAAAGCCCCCATTGAAAATGTATGGGGACTCAGTAAACCACCACCCATTGTATAAAACCTGTCAGATACCATAACTGTGGTATACGAATTCAAACCTGTGGTATACGGGAAAAATAGTTCCTTTTGCTATAGAGCAAAGAAATAGTCCCTATTGTTATACCCTTTAATATGGCAATAACTGGGTTTAATCTAGTCGATAATAAATACAACAAACGATGATTTTATGGTCAGGCGTCTCTGTAAACCACTCGAGATTGACATCGTAAAACACTGGCTAGCGCTCGTGTATTACTACGCGTCAACCTCTCTTGGATTACGGCCGCCTATCCACAAAACCATCGATTATTGTCCATGTAAACCTTCACAGGTTTTCTCTACAATATCTGTGCAGTGAATGAGCCTATGTCGGCCTCTCCTATTATGACCTCTACATTACTGGCGGGAAAAGTCCTCGCTCCGAGACGCTGGCATTTTCATTCAGTTCCAGGTCATTAGGTCACGGCTGATCGATATCCAATCAAATTTCAAGAAGGACTTCACCCCGGCGCTGTTACAACTTCCGCCGTTTTCACACCCCGTGCCGCAGCAGCTAATAACGCGCCATCTGATTGGCTGATCGCCGGCCCTACAGAAACGTCCCATCGCTCAATAGACGCAGATATGGCGGCCGCTGCTAAACACTTGTCTTCACAGTAAACATTTGCCCGAGGGACACGCGGGCCTGTGTCTAAGGAGCCCGGGCATGTTCTATCCCACGCTCGGGTGGGCGGAGGCTGACCTTTCATCGGCCCAAATCTCCGCCCGTTTTGTCGATCGATACCCTGTGGACGGCGCCGAAATTGAGCCAGTGGCCTTTCTGTTTAACCATACACACTCTCCTCCCAGCCCACACTCTCCAGGCGTATGTTTCGTCAACCTCCGCCTGCCTAGACAGTATGCTAGAGCTGCTACTGAGAGATGCGGATTCGTGGGTGTTTTTTCATAATGGGAATGATTTTGGGTTTGGAGATATTATGATTATTGTAATCTTTAATTTTATACCAAGTTCTTGAATTATATTCAGGTTGGGTTTTCTGACATGTTTTAGTTTCCTCTTAAAGTACGAAAGTGCTTTTAGGCATGACTTCCAATATGTTTAATTCATTATGAGAGGTTTCATTAAAACATAAGTATAGGTCACACTGCTATACGGAAAAAATAGTGCGCATGAAAAAATGGTGCCTACCTAAATGAACTAATATCGGTAATATTGGTGGATGATAAATACAATATAGGCTGGTTTTACATAAGGCGGTTTGTATAATCTTCGGAGTTGCCTCTGTGCAATATCCTCGCATGTGCTCAGATATTACTATGCGTCAATTCCCAGGAGCATGGGAGTTAGTTCAGTGGTTAAGGCACTGGACTTATAACCCCAAGGTTGTGGGTTCGAGTCCCACTGCAGCCACATTTCTCCTTCACCCCCAGCAGGGGTGGACTTACTGCTATATCAAAGGCCAATCCTTCTCATTCCATGTCTATGTGGTGTGGGATGTAAAAGAACTCTCACCTCAGTCAATGTGTAGGGGTGGGATTCCTACCTACATTCAGCTCATAGATTCGGTCAAACCCAAAGTAAGTCTAATAGAACAAATTGGACGTTAAAACAACAACAACAACAACAACAACAGCAACAGTAGCAACCTTGTCACACACGACCGCTTGTATCTGAAACCAGTCAAGTAATGCAGTCCTGCATCGGTCTCCATACTCCTTGTCCCCGATCCTCAATATTGTACATTTGCCTTCACTGACCTCTGTCCTCCTCCTCCTCTTTCTCTCTGACCACGAATCCGTTGGCGCTGCCTCACACGCCCCACCACAGGTCGCTGTTACTCGGTCGTTCGTTACGGTGCCGGGAGAGGCCGCTGGGTCGGGTGTCACGGTTCTGCATACGGTGCTCTAGACTTGCTCAAGTCTTTGATTATGAACATTCATTGAATGATTAATCACAATCAGAATAAAGTTCATTTAAGTATGTATTTCTCTGACTGGTCCATGAATCAAAGACTTGTCCACTATAAACAGAATCTCCTGTTTATGGCCCCAACCCACTCCTTGTAACCCTATACGTCCCTCTAACCCTCCCCCTCCCCTCTTCCAGTTCCCTGGCCGCCTGTGTTGTCATAGCAATATATTTCGCCTACTCCTGACTATGTCTCAATTGAGATCAAAGTGAGAGGGTATCAGTCTCCCAGCAGATATCCTGACCAGTAGCCAGACCTCTGCTTGGGGAGTGTGGCGCAAAATCGCGCCAGTCTACACGGCCGATCACGGATGAGACCAGTCCCTGTGTCACTCAGAAGGGGTGGAGGGGTAGGATACAGGGACTGAGGCCAGTCTAGGATGAGACCAGTCCCTTTGTCATCCAGAAGGGGTGGAGGGGTAGGATACAGGGACTGAGGCCAGTCTAGGATGAGACCAGTCCCTGTGTCACTCAGAAGGGGTGGAGGGGTAGGATACAGGGACTGAGGCCAGTCTAGGATGAGACCAGTCCCTGTGTCACTCAGAAGGGGTGGAGGGGTAGGATACAGGGACTGGGGCCAGTCTAGGATGAGACCAGTCCCTGTGTCACTCAGATGGGGTGGAGGGGTAGGATACAGGGACTGAGGCCAGTCTAGGATGAGACCAGTCCCTGTGTCACTCAGAAGGGGTGGAGGGGCAGGATACAGGGACTGAGGCCAGTCTAGGATGAGACCAGTCCCTGAGTCACTCAGAAGGGGTGGAGGGGTAGGACACAGGGACTGAGGCCAGTCTAACGGTGCTCCAGTCCACTCTAATGGCGCGGCATTGTTAGTCCGGGCGGGTCGTGCAGGTAATGACCATCGGGTCGACTTCTGAGGCTCGCTGATTCCACTCGGGGGTTTACTAATTGCCACTGTCTTAGTCTAAGTGGATGACCTTTCAAATTCGGCGGATTTCAACGCTTTAGTCCGGACGGGATGCGTTAAGTAGAGTTTAGTGAAGGGGTGTTTGACCTGTCAGATGGATTTGAGTTGGGATTTTACCATAAATGTTATCTGAATGTTAAAACGTGGCCGGTAAGAAATGTATCGTACAAGGGCACGAAGCATTGTGACCGGACCATAACGTAACCATTATGGTCTCTTAAAGACAAATGCTGGAAGTTGGGTGATTTCTAAATTCTTTTGATTTTTGCACTCTAGATAGTATAAGTTTCATATATCAGCAAATAGGAAATGTAAAAATCTGGCATGTCACCATGCTAACTTCTATTGGAGGGCCATCTGAAAATGTAAGTGCTTCAATATTGGTGTCTATGGAAAACCGCAGTATTTTGACTTCGTGGCTAGATGACCCTGATGTTCTATTGCTACCTTCAAATAATTCTGGATTCTGATAGTTGGGAACATGTACAAATGAGAAATGCTAAAATATACTATGTCACCATGCTTATTTCTATGGGAAGGCCATCTGAAGAACATAAATTGGTGTCTATGGGAAACTGCAATATTTTCTAAGTATAAATATAGGGGACACTGACAGTCACACATTTTACATTATTGCTAGATAGTTGGTGTTTCTACACAAATGAAATCTTGATTTGTTGGCTAGCAAATACATCAAGGGTCTAGTAATTCCCTTACGATGCTGCCAGAATATATGACTTATCTCACCCCGGTATGTTTGTCCCATAGGCTCGTTCTCCATACCCCTACGAGTATTGCAGTCCGTTCTCCATGGTCTATATCCTGTGTGTCATCCATTCTTTTAGTGTGTACATGGGTGAGATAAATACAGAAGGAAACAGGTTTTGGTAAAAAAAAAGTCGTTCTCCAACTCATTTGAATGGTACGTTATATAAACTCGGCTGTCGCCTCGTTCATATCACTCCGCATCAAACTCGTGTAGAATAACCACTTTGGTTTCTTCTTTAATCCATAACAAAAAGCAACGTGGGATCTTATATGCTAAAAGCATTAGGACCAAAGTAAGCACCTCAGGCTTGTTAGATGTTAGTGTTTTGCTTGCTGGAACCGAAGCCTTACAAGGAAACTTCTGCCTCCATTTGTGCACGTGAATGTAAGCAACACGTGAAGATAAGCACATCCGTGATCGAGACGTCGGAGGCAGCGGAGGCTCCTGTGACAGGTGAGGTGTTTATTGTAGCACACAGAGGACTCGCCTCACCACCTGCTTCCCTGCGCCTCCCCTGCAGGCGAATTGGCCCGGAATATGCAGCGCCTTTCACTGGGACAGGCTAAGTCTTGATTCTGTTTGCATATCTCCTTTATTACGGCCTCACTTGCTGTCCTTTGATTCCGGATAGGATTAATCAACATCTAGGCTTTGTCCTGTTGGTGAGGAGTTCCCCTGGGGGACTCCGAGGCTGTATCTTTAAAGAGGGCGTGGTTGGTGTGTGTTCAATGGCTGCTATAGTTTTTACAACAGGGTGATCTAAAAACACACCACTGTGATTAGACTGGCTCCAGTCTCTGCATCCTATGTCTACCCTCGTCGCTGGGATACAGGCTCCAGTCCCTGCATCCTATGGCTACCCTCCTCGCTGGGATACAGGGACTGGTGCAATCGGTACTGGTGTTGGATTTCTGGCGCATATATCCTGGCTACTGGTCAGGATATCTGCTGGGAGAATAATACCCTCTCACTTTTATCTCAATCGGGTCACAGTCAGGAGCAGGCAAAATCTATTGCTATGACAACACAGACGGCCAGGGAACTGGAGGAGGGGAGGGGCAGGAGGAGGTATAGGGTTACAGGGACTGACCTGGGGCCATAAACAGGAGATTATGTTCCTACTGGACAAGTCTTTGATTCATGGGCCAGTCAGTGAAGGATACATACTATAATGATCTTTATTCTGTTTTTCATTAATCATTTAACGAATGTTCTTAATCAAAGACTTGAGCAAATCTACACTGTGATATAAGGGGAAGGATGCATTCGAGATACGCTTTATAGATCACTGGATTTGTTTATTTCCTGGTGCCATTGGGAGATCGTATAATTGATCTGACTCTAGTAAAAAGCAGAGAAGAGATAATTGAAATGCTCTACACAAATACACTGTTTGAAAACCAAAACTCTATCTGTTCTCCGTTTCATCCACTGTTTATCAGGGACACAGGCATTAGGACAAATTACTTATATACGAGATTTCAAGATCAATATTCAGCAAAATACAAACGAATCTATGGGCACACAGGGACTGGACCTTAAGTGGTCTGTACTAAGACATCATAGGCATCGTATCGTCAGTGTTTATCTATCACTAAGACATAGGCATTGTATCAGTGTTTATCTATCACTAAGACATCATAGGCATCGTATCGTCAGTGTTTATTCTAGTATCAGTGTTTATCTATTACTAACACATCATTGGCATTGCATTATGAGTGTTTATTATGAGTGTTTATCTATCACTAAGACATTATAGGTATTGTATTATCATGAGTGTTTATCTATCACTAAGACATTATAGGTATTGTATTATCATTGTTTATCTATCACTAAGACATCATAGGCCTTGTATAATCAGTGTTTATCTATCACTAAGACATCATAGGCGTTGTATCATCAGTGTTTATCTATCACTAAGACATCATAGGCATTGTATCATCAGTGTTTATCTATCACTAAGACATCATAGGCATTGTATTATCAGTGTTTATCTATCACTAGGACATCATAGGCCTTGTATCATCAGTGTTTATCTATCACTAAGACATCATAGGCGTTGTATTATCAGTGTTTATCTATCACTAAGACATCATAGGCGTTGTATTATCAGTGTTTATCTATCACTAAGATACCATAGGCCTTGTATTATCAGTGTTTATCTATCATTAAAACATCATAGGCCTTGTATTATCTATTATCATAGGCCTTGTATTATCTATTATCTATTGTCTTTATCTATCACTAAGATACCATAGGCCTTGTATCATCAGTGTTTATCTATTTAGTGCTAGTAGCGTTTATCCTGCCTTATTCCGTCCAGAATTATGGCCAAGGATGGCCAATTTGGATATATCCTTGTTTAGTAATGAATACGGCACCGGGACGTTGCTGCTCATCTCCTGGATATTGTGGACATTGCGGCTGGCTGTTTTCACGACACGACCACTTCTCACTGTCAGGGGCGGGTAGGGGACCGCGCCTGCTGCTTCCTCGTGGGGTTATTGCTGGCTGTCAAGTGCGCGTGACAACAAAGCGCGTCATATGTTATTTCTGACACGTGCCTATATAATTAACCAACACCTGCTGCAATCAAAACCCATGCCCTCTGGCTGCTATCCGCGTCCAACATCACTCTCAGGTCGCATTGTTTCCTGAAGCAACCAAACAGCTATTTCCGTATGCGATCGGTAAGATATCATGGATGGACATTTTGGAAACAGAAGTATCCCTGGTCAGAAACACAGATTCCTATATATACCCATTTCTGAGTACTCTATAGTTACATACCGCTGCTGGGGGTGCAGTAATTATGAGTTCTGTAGCGAGGCTGATGTTTTCGTCCCAGGCTGATGTTTTCGTCCCGGGCTGACCACGTGATATAAAGAGCGCCGGGGGGAAAACAAAGTTGTTGTAGTTACTCGATAAGGGTGGCCATTTTTCTTGGGGCTATCACAGGTAAAGAAATAACCATTTTTATCGATACTTGAAGTTATTTAGGAATAGGGAAACTAAGTACAATTAAGCAACGGTCAAAGTTACTCGGTGAGGACTGGAAAAATGATTGCCTGCGGCTAACGCCTTGGACAGTCATTTTTCCGGTCCTCACCTCATAACTTTGAACTTTTGCTCACCGGAACATTGTTTCCCTCTAGAACTTGAAAACATTTTTTTTTAAATGACCAAATCTATATTGTATGAATGGCATCTTTGAGCTACTGCTGTTTTCATCGTGCCTTAAATTTCCAGTTGTCTGTACTGTGAACATCATGACCACTAGAGATACCTGTATCTCCTCTTGAACTACTAAGATTTTTCATTTTTTAGATAAATAACAAATATCGGGAAGGCAGGACCAAGGAAACCAGCCCTTTTTATCCTACACCGCATATAAATCTCCATAGACTTAACATGGTGTAACTGTATGCCACGGTTATGGCATATAATATTTATATGCCACTGGTGACATATGCAGTTAAAAACATGTAACAGGGTAGGATAAAATCTAAACATCACTCAATTCCACATAAATGTTTACATGCCGTTCGTTGTCTTCCGCTACAGATATCACTCAGCTCTGCTTTGTGATATCATGCCACGAAGACAACTCATGCCACATAAACAATCATATGAAATTTTGTGATGTTTCATGATAATATGGGCTGAGGTCCAATGCCTCTTTATTGTGAGTACAAATGTATGTCCAATAAAATATGCATCCATAAAGAAAACTGCAATAAAGAATTTTTTTTAGATTCGGTGGATCTTCCAACTATCACCCAGTGCACCCGATGGCCCCGGAGTAAAGTGTTACAGTTTTCCATATAACTCGACTCTTTTTTATTTGGTGTTTAAAATAGTTTCCTGGAACAACCAAACAGCTATTTCCAGTCAGTGGATGCACCCGATGACCAGGGAGGACACTTTTTCATTTCCAGTTTAAGAATTTATTTGTATAAAACGAGGAAAGTTTCAATTGATCCTCATTCGCGCCAATAAAACTGTGGTTTAAACCTCTCCACAGACCCTCAGCCAATTCCTTGGCAGTAGTGATGTGTTTACCATGTTTTCTCGTTTTTTTTGGGCAATTTTATTATGCCTCGTGAGATTATGTAGGAAACCAAAACTCATGGCCTATTTTCAGTATCTATGGATCTCCATGCAGTTCCCTCTTACTCCGCATTTGCTGTGTATTTCTTATTCAGCTTCCTAAACTCTCGTCCACGCCTCAAAGCCGACACCTGTATATTTTAATCTCACCCCGGCTGGCCAGGTGTTGATTGGTTTGCCTGGGGTTCCCTTCCCTCTTTATGGGCCATGTATTATGCATAGCCATTCTCACCAAGGACTGAATGACGAATTCTCACTCCCACCTCTGGCCACATCCTCCTGCCCTCTCCAGTTTACTCCTTTACTAAAGGCCACCAGGACTTTCCTGGTTAGTTCTGAATAATCGAGAGAATCCTGGCAGATGGAAATATCCCCGACCCTGTGGGTTGGAACAGTTTGGTTTACACCCGTGCATGGGAACTTAAACGTATTCAAATCCCTCCCTCCCTCCCTCCCTCCCTCCCTCCCTCCCTCCCTCCCTCCCTCCCTCCCTCCCTCCCTCCCTCCCTCCCTCCCTCCCTCCCTCCCTCCCTCCCTCCCTCCCTCCCTCTCTCCCTCTCTCCCTCCCTCCCTCGCTCCCACTCACCCTCCCTCCCTCCCACTCTCCCACTCACCCTCCCTCCCTCCCTCCCTCCCTGCCTCCCTCCCTCCTTCCTTCCCTCCCTCCCTCCTTCCTTCCCTCCCTCCCTCCTTCCCTCCCTCCCTCCCTCCCTCCTCTCTCCCTCCCTCCCTCCTCCCTCCCTCCCTCCCTCCCTCCCTCCCTCTCATTTTCATTCTTTTTGTCCCTCTTTCTCCCCACTCCACCTTCCTTTCCCTCTGCCCACTTTCTTTCTTCATCTCTCTGTCTCTCATCTTTCCCACAGCTGTCCTCCCTGTGCCGATCTCTCTCTCAATCTCTTTCCCTGTTCCTTTCCTTTCTACCTCTGTGTGCCTCTCCCCCCATCTGTCTCACCCTCGCCCTCCCCCCACCGCCCCCGCCCCTCGTTTTCACCTCTCTTTCTAATCTCGCCCCCTCTTCCTATTTCCCTACCGTTTTGTTTACCAATTCCATCTCTCGTAATTAATATTCCAGTCGATTTTATGTGTACTTTGGAATCCAGTATGAGCAATAGACCACGCGCGTCATGGGATTCAAAACATCGCTGTTCTGACGTACACAGCTCACAGCCTTCCCGTGGACCAACACATCGTATTTCCGGTTCCTGTCTGCGGGCGCCGCCATCTTGGATTAATCTCCAGCGTCCCCTAATGACGTCACCAATCACAGACCCACAATCCCAGTGGAGCTCTCGCCTACCTGGCCACAAACTCAGATCGTAAACTTGGTTTTCCGCTGGAAACAGATTATCTCTTTAATCTTCCCCGACAGGTTGGTTCTTTAATAATCCCCACAGCCCGGCGGCAGGGAGAGGGGCCCCGGGGGCCGTTATCATAATAACAGATTGCAATTAGAGCGCGCTCCACAGATATGAACTGTCGTTTGTCGCCGTGCCTGTAAAGGATGGGAGGTGAGGTGCTCGGTAATAGCTCAGCGGCTCGGGTGTTGATGTGTGAGTTTACTTGTGGTAAATGTCCTGTATCCTGTCAGCATTCAACAGGCAGCCACTGTGTGTGTTTGTACTATGGAGAAACCAAACAAGAGTTAGTCATGTTGTTGTTTATCGCACAACGGCAAGATTGCGTATTACTGCGCAAGGCGAAGCCGAGAGCAGTAATACGCGATCTTGCCGGAGTGCGATGAACAATAACATGACTAACTCGAGTTTGGTTTAGAATTTATCCTACCCCGCCCGTCTAAATTACTTCTACATCAACAAATGACGTCATTTGTCAAGTGTATCCCACTAGAGCGACATTTTTCATTTTTCTGAACTCCAGACCGAATACAGTGACCCAATGTTAAGCCTATGGAGTTTTTTTATTAAGGGTAGGATAAAACATGTTTCTGTTGAATGTACAACAAAGGGATTTACTAGAAACCCTTCTTGTCATAATTATAGAAAATGCTACAGAATATATTAACAATGAATGATGGTTTTGTGAACAGATGGTCATAAACCATGAGTGGTTGGTGCGTAGTAATATACGTGCGTAGCTGTGTGTCCACAAAACCGTCGTTTGTTGTATTTATTATCTATCTTTTCAAATAAATCAAACCCAGTAGTTGCCATATCAAAGGGTATAACAATAGGTACTAATTTTCCATATAACGTACAGAGGAGATAGTGTGTGTTCTGTGGAAAGTCTGCTCGGGTGAACAGCAATTAACAATCTGTTCACCCTCTTGGTCGCCTCGCCTCCTCATGATGCAGACTTGATATGCTCGCACACAAGCATAACTAAAGTGACCGGGGTGGGGAGTTAGCTCAGTGGTAAAGAGCACTGGACTTTGTTAATTTGAGTCACACTGCAACCACTGTTCTCCTTCACCCCCAGCAGTGGTAGATTTACTACTATATCAAAGGCCAATCCTTCTCATACCATGTCTATGTGGTGTGGGAAGTTAAAGAATTCTCACCTCGGTAAATGTGTAGGGGTGAGATTTCTACCTAAATTCATCTCATATATTGATCAAACCCAAAGTAAATCTAATTGAATATATTGTACATTAAACTACCCAAACAAACAAAGTTCTGTGCAATTGATAGCTGAAATCCCTACCTGTCTTGGAGATTGAAAGCCTCTACATATCGTAACCGGCCTCGTAGGAATTCACCCCTTTTACTAAGAGTCTGATGAATGACTATCAAGATTAACCCAATCCTTACGACCGTTTTTGTGCTGTATCTTGTTGGCGGCGGCCGCAGCTCACGTGTATGGTCAGTAAGAGCGAGCACCGAATTCCAGAAATGGTGTCACGTGACATAATTTGTGTCACCATGGCAACCTTTTTTTATTAAAAAAATTTCAATAATTATATTGGTTATATCTAAATACATATGATTCATAAAAACAGTGTTATTCTATTGAGAACTTCACGAATTATGAGCCTGAATTGTAAAAATATCAAATGACTGGTAATGCCATTTGGTATAATTCGTCCATAGTGGCATCATTAGTAAGGAAAGGGTTAAGAAGAGAGTCTTTAATCAGAAGCCTACAGTCTGTATCTCGTTATTCTTTCTTCATGTAAATAAGAATCATACTAATGAATTCGAGTTTTATTTACAGACCACAATCTATATTTGTATATGTATCTTCGGATCTTGATTAAGTTTTATTTCAGTTTACTGCGGGAAGTTAGGATACTATTAGTTTTTGGAGACACTCTACAGGATATGACACAATGCTTCAAAACAACAATCAGCGAAATAGGTCGTGGTGTTTTGAATTCAAAACAGGTTTTGGATTAATTCACGAAGCACAAAAAATTATTGGACTTTCTGTGATGTTGCAGAACGAATAACAATAACCGAAGTAATTACGGGTTTCCCCGAAGTTCAAATCAAGCTTAATTAGTTGTAGTTTAAGAAATTATTCTGCAAAATTTAAATTCTATGGGTTGCAATTAGTATGATAAACTTAAGATATTTGTGATGTATTTTTTTCGTTCACTTAGAAAAAGGATTTTCTGGTGTCGGAAATTTTTTTGATAAACTTAAGATATCCTAGATTTAACGATTATCATTTGTAATACACGGTATTACGGTGGGCCGCATACGGCCAAACCCCGCCCAGACCCTGGCTGAACCCCTGGTTACCGACAGACTGCTGATTTAACCCCGCCTAAGAGGGCACCTCGTGTAAGCGGACACCCTGCGTAAGCAGACAGTTATTTCGGTACGAAAAAGCCTAAGACCCCGTGTAAGCTGACACCTCCGACGGACACCCTACCGAAAATAGATTAATCTGTGGGTTTTTTTATGAATGTGTGCGAGTATAGCCATAGAAAATACATGTAGTAATTCAACGGTTAATAACTTCGGACCCAATTAAGATATAGGGAAATGGATTTCAGATCTATCATCGCCTCTACCCCTCCCCGCCCCCTCCATATCGGTAGTGACACTTGAACATTGGACTGGAGGAAACTTGAAAACCCCGTATAAGCGGGGGTGGGGAGTTAGCTCAGTGGTTAGAGCACCGGACTTGTAACCCCAAGGTTGTAGGACTTTATGTGTACGAGTCCCACCCCCAGCAGTGGTAGATGTACTGCTATATCAAAGGCCAATCCTTCTCATACCATGTCTATGTGGTGTGTTAAGTAAAATAACTCTCACCTCGGTAAATGTGTAGGGGGGAGATATCTACCTGAATTCATCTCATAGATTCGATCACCACCCTTGTGGTATAAATAACCTTGAGAAAGTCTGGAAAGGACCTATAATGGTTGACTGGACGTAAAATCAAACCAAACAAACAAACAAACCCGCAAAAGCGGCCATCCTGAGTAAGCGGCCATCTTTGGCCCGGGATGGAGGGTGTGTCCTCTTACGCGGGGTTTTACTGTATTATCTTGTAATGGTAGATTGCCCTGCATTCCGACAGACGATGGGTTCTTTAAATGAACATGTTTATTAAAGTATCTAAGCATCAGATTAATCACAGTACTCAGACCCACGGTAGTTTTCAGTTCCGATTCCGTGATGTGGAAGCATCTAGAATTAATTATCAAAACTGACGTATATGTTAGAGCCTATATAACGAATAATAAGAAAGGGGGGCTTAACATATACGCATGTGACTCTTCAGTATTTCGCTGCTGCCGGGACTCTAATCACCATACTTGGGGGACTCTTTAAAACCTGGCTTGTGTATTCATAGCGTGGCGGCCGGTGGCGGGGCCTAATTACGGTTTTAGCCGTGTTTTAAGGCTGCAGGTTCGTTACGTTAAACAGACGAGGAAAAAGTAGCCCTGGTGAAGGCCCCTAGTTCCACATTAATTTCACGTACCGTTTGCATAGGACCCACTAGACTTGCTCAAGTCTTTGATTATGAGCATTACTTAAATGATTAAACACAATCAGAATATAGTTCATTATAGACTGTTTCCTTTTCTAAGTGGCCCATGACTGGCTGAAGTCGTTGATTATGAACATTACTTAAATGATTAAACACAATCAGAATATAGTTCATTAAAGTATGTATCCTTCTCTGACTGGCCCAAGAATCAAAGACTTGTCCAGTAGGAACAGAACCTCCTGTATATGGCCCCCCAGTCGCTCCCCGTAACCCTACACCCCCTCCTACCTTTACCCCTCCCCCTCCTCCTCCTCCAATTCTCTGGCCGCCTGTGTTGTCATAGCAATAAATTTCGCCTCCTCCTGACCGTGACCCGATTGAGATCAAATGAGAGGGTATCAATCTCCCAGCAGATATCCTGACCAGTAGCCAGAATATCCGTATGGAGGGAGTTGGAAATACTGGAGCTAAACAGCAGCAGAAATCCAACACCATTACAGATTGTACCAGTCCCTGTATCCCAGCGAGGAGGCTAGCCATAGGATGCAGGGACTGGAGCCTGTATCCCAGCGAGGAGGGTAGCCATAGGATGCAGTGACTATATCCCAGTGAGGAGGGTAGCCATAGGATGCAGGGACTGTATCCCAGTGAGGAGGATAGCCATAGGATGCAGGGACTAGAGCCAGTTTAATGTCACGTGGCATGAGTCCTTGTCATAACGAGTCGCCGCAGCCTGGTGCTCTCAGGCTCTTCTTAACACTCCCCGCTCCTACAGGCGCCAGTTTTAGTCGCTATTATAGCGCCAATTAGCGCTGGGTGGCTGTGGGTGTGAATACATAGTGGGCGTGCTCTGTGCTGCTGTAGGCGTGCTGTGGTGTATGACAGACAGCGCTGGGCCACTCCCGCGTGCCTCGTATAAATCAACGCTCCAATGAAACACGGCCCCCTCCCAGCAGATCCTTCACGGAACTAGCGCTTGCTCATCTCTGCCGCAACCCAATGCTGGTTCCGCGGGTATCCACTAAAGACGGAGGAAACCAGCTAACATATCGGATTCAAAACAGGGTAATTGTTAAAAGTCATGAAACTCAAACAATCATATACTATGAGTAGGGAAAAAATGGAATTGTTTTTCCAAATTGTCTAGGTCACCGGGGGGTAGATTAAGATCTCCGTTGCCGGTGGCTAAATTTTTTTTGTTAAAATGGAATTGTTAATTGAGCTTTTCAGCTCTAAACCACTTTATATTGTTAATCCACAGTTGATTAGGCTGCTCCTTGGAATTAGCACATGGGTCTTGTTGAGAGACAAAACCCTGAGACTCTTTCCACTGAAGAAAGTACATCTCTATTAACAAGTAGAACACAAAATACTACCCAAATGGTTAAGAATTTAGCATATAAGAAAAACGGGCGTATGGGGCAAAATCTTGCCCCAAACAGGCAGGTCGGGGCAGAGGTACAAGCGGCCGCAGGAAGTAGACTGGTTCCCTGCGCTAATGAAATATGGGACATGTAACGCCTAGTTAATGAACAACCTTGAACTGTTTGTCATGCCAGCTCTCTTGGTTCTTTGCTTGGCTACATTCTAGGTCTGCCAAGGTGACACTCTCCCAGCAGATCTTTCATTGAAGTAGAGCGCGGAATCTCTGCTAGGACAGTGCCAAGGTGGCGCAATCCTACAATGCGCCAATAAAAAATGGAGGCGTTACCCATAATGCACAAAAAAATGGCGGGCGTTACCCGGCCTTATATATGAGTGAACACATAGGCCAGGTTTCCAGGCTACCGTAGCGCGCTGGATCTATGCTAGGAGAGTGGAGAGACTGACGTGATTTTTACGGCGGTCGCCGCGCCGCACAATTGCATGCGACACGGCGCAAAACAAGCGCCCCTTTTAATGAATTGATTAGAGGGCTAATTCGCCGGTTATAAAACAGCAGCCCGCTTATTTCCACCGAGCGGGGCAGTGTGCATGTCAGGCCCTGAGAAAACTTTTTTTTTAAACCGCGTAAGTGTGCACCCTGCGTAAGAGGACACTTTTCCCCGAAACGGGTTTTTTCATTACTTTTATTGGGTCAAAAGGTTATTATACAAATAACATTCAGACTTGGCCGATATTCCGTCTGGCCCCATTTCAATGACAGATAACCACATTTCTAGCTAATAGCAGTACATGGCTAACATGTAAATCTACTCTACATGAATGAAATAGTAATTTTATTAATGAAAAAAAAGCACAAAAAATCATGAACAATGATGAGTTATGATGTTATTATGCGGAGTGTGTCCGCTTAAGCCGGATGCCCATCTACCGATTTAGGGTTGAACGATTAGTTCCCAAATCGTATAGGAGTCGGTCATCTTGTCGCAGGCAAATTACGTAACCCTTTAGCTCAACCCGCGGCCGTCGAGGAGAGGGGCTGGTGGGTACTAGTCCTAAAGAAATCAGTCTACACCTACCGACTAATCGTTGGGTAGCCTTGCCTAGCTGTCCTACATCTACCGACTCTGTTAGGATGGCTTGGCTGAGACAAATTACCCTCCGTTTGTCGCCGACAAACGTACATAAATGTTCCGAAATTGGTAGATGGGCATTGGCCTTTACGCAGGGTTTTACTGTATTTTCCACACACGGGCCAGACTTTTGTGTGTGAAACGTGTGGTAAGTGCCATCATAGAGCGTATCGCGCTCGGTAGGGTTCCACTTAATACTATAGCTGGGTGATTGATGCTAGAGAGTGGGCAAGTTAGTGCACCATTAACGATCCCGCGATGCATGATTGTATTGTCAACTTCGAAGTGAACAATTCATACAAAAAGGAATTGAGGCGACGCGCTAACATGAAAAAAGGTGAATTCTGATTGGAAAAAAAGTGTAGCTTCATTTTAAAATAAACTTTCTAAAAGTCACTGCATGGGCGGCGTTGAGGGGTATGTTTTATACCGACTCGTTTTTGTGGACGTCGCACTATGGTTGAACGAGACCTACATACACAATGTTGACTGGTTTCAGATACAAGCGGCCGTATGCTCCGAGGAGTTGACGCGTAGTAATATCCGAGCGTGTGCGAGGATATTGTGTAGAGTCAACTCCGAGGAGCATACAAACGCTTTTATCTGAAACCAGTCTATATTGTATTTATTGTCCACCTTTTCTGCACAAGTGACATGTCGATATCAGTTCGTTTTAGTTATGCACTATTTTTCCATACGCACTATTTTTCCGTATGCGCCACCCGGAGCATACAACATATCTGTATGTGCCAGGTATGTCCATGCCCACTGCCTATATGTTTTCTATGGACACTTTATATTACATGGATATATCTGTATGCTCTGGGTCTGGTGATACACATTGCCTATGTGTTTTCTCCAGACACTTTGTATTAGGTGTATATATCTGTATGCTCTGGGTATGGTGATACACACTCCCTATGTGTTTCTATGGACACTTTGTACCAGGTGGATATATCTGTATGCTCTGGGTATGGTGATACACACTCCCTGTCTGTTCTCTACGGACACTTTGTATTAGGTGGATATATCTGTATGCTCTGGGTATGGTGATACACACTCCCTATGTGTTTTCTACGGACACTTTGTATTAGGTGGATAATAAAGACCCATACGCGGAATCTCAATGCAGTTTCCATGATGCTTTGTTATAACACCTCTGACAACGCAAATAAACTAATTTCACTCTAGAAGCTCTCTCCTCTGGCAGACTAACACAGATCCAATTCTTCACTATTAATGGCCGCCTTTCTGCTCGTGTTTATGTTGTAAATGTTTAAAGAAAATCCTGCATGGATATCGTCATAAACTCCACATTGTTTATACCTCAATATACCCTCCCGTAGGTAATAGATACTGCCAATAAGTGTAGCACGGTCGCGCTCACAGGTTCTGATGTTGGAGCGGGATATGAGCCCCTTCAATGCATTATTATGATAGCCTTCATTTCGCTGTGCTATCTTCTTTTTGTATTTCCTTTATTTTCCTCTGCCTGTCCACCTTTTATTGCCTGGTTATGCTGGGAGAGAGTAGTAAGCACCCCTTACACGGGGACACTCATATAGAAATCACCCCACTCTCCCCTACTCAGAATCCATCACGGCCGTTATTACCCTGACATCGGCATCATATTCAGCCATTACTCCAGCTCCGCCGACTGCCTATCAAAAATAAATGCCACATAAGGGACCCTACTGTATTGCCTCTCGAAAAACAGGAAAGAAACCGAAGAATAAGTATGAGCAAATAATAACGAGACAGAAATAAGAACGCCGGGTATTTATCAAAATGGCCGCGGTCTGCTTTTAAATCGCTCATTTAGAGAATCAATAATTGCGCTGTTGTCTGTCAACCTTAACCTTGGTGGGATGTGTGTATCTGTATTGTACTTGTGTACCATACGCATGTATAGTATGGTGGATTTTTTTTTTTTTTAACAACTTTATTTCATTCTTCCATGAAAAAGATACTATCGTAAAACTGGATGAGTTTTAATCTTGGCCGCCGTATGCCACAACTTGGGATTGGCATAGTGACTTCATGAGGCGAAACCGAGTGATGGCCAGAGCCAAAACTACAGGAGTGGAATGCGGTGGCCACGATTAAAACGAATCAGGTTTTGATTTTATCCCACCCCGTCTCCTCGATTTTAATATATTACGTAATAACAACTCTGTATGCCACTAGTAGCATATAGAACTCTGTATGCCAGTCACCGTGGCATACGGAAACTCAATGTTAAGCCTATGGGATTTTATATTAGGGGTAGATAGGATAAAAACACATTCTAGCTTGGTAAATACATAATGTACACATATGAGATGATGATGTCAAGTGAAAACCGACTCAAAATACTAGACAGTCTGTTCTTGTGAATGTTGCTCTTCATAGTTCTAACAGGATTAAGAATTGTAACCGCAAACAAATCCTCTATTCCGCATCCATAAGACGAATTTTAAGAAAACGAAAGTAATAGAAATACGAAATTTTTCCCCGTAGTTTACCATACAGCGCCTATTCATGCAATTGCCACAAGGCCTTTGTCAGTTGGATGGGAATATGACGCTATGAGGGGGCAGAAATATGCCAACGTATTGTCAGGGACCCAACTCATTTAATCAGGTCGGAACTGTGCTCGCGACCACACACAAAAATTCTCCAAGAAAGACCTTGTTCTTTTTCATTTCAACGTGAAAGACTTTAAGCATACCAAAAAGATTTGATTGTTGCAAGTGCTTTCTCAATCTTTTAGGTCAATGCCACATGGCATGTTCAGGTCCGCTGGGCCTTATGGTCTGTACCTCTGGAATTCATGTACTTCACAGAGTGTTTTTGTGAGACAAATCCTGCTGAGATTCTGTACTCAAACACAATCTCTTGTCTGAATTGTACCCTGTGAGATATTTTTATCCCACCGCGTGATTTCCACTTTACTGTAGAGGAAACCTATGAAAGTTTCCGGTCAGGGTACGTATACCATCGAGTTTGAATAGCATTGTAATTCACAAGGTGAAGCCGCGTGAATTATGAAGTGTTTCAAACGAGATGGGATCGACCTCTGACCCTAAACTTGAATGGGTTTCTGGATTTATCTCACACTTCGCATTGACTAATGGGCTCACATATGTGATATAAACCCCATTGAGTAGTTTTCCTAAATATCTCATTGGCGTTGGATATGAGTTCCCAATGTTAAGTCTATGGAGAAAAAATATCAATGGTAAGATGAAAACATGACCCAACGTTCTATTTTAATATCAGTGTACGGTGTTAAACATTATATTAAAGACAAATGCGGGTAGGTATCGAAACGCCCCCTGGTTTAACACTGGTGCTGCCATCTGGGGCCATGAAAATATTGCAGTTTCTCATAGACACCAATAGATAGGCATTTACCTTCTTCAGATGGCCTTCCCATAGAAATTAGCATGGTGACACAGTACTTTTTTTTAGCATTTTACATTTGTACATGTTCCCAACTATCATAACCCAGAATTATTTGAAGATAGCGATAGAACATTAGTGTCATTTAGCAACAAAGTCAAAATATTGTATTTTCCCGTAGACATCAATAGTGAAGCACTTACATCTTCAGATGCCCTCCCATAGAAGTTAGCATGGTGACGTGCCACTTTTTTGCATTTTCTATTTGCTGATACATGGATCTTATACTATCCTGAGTTATTTGCAAATCTCAATAGAATTTAGAAATCCCCCAACTACCAGCATTTGTCTTAAAAGCTGGTTCTCTCTATGTGGCCCGCGACTATTACTGGTGGAGGGGAGGGGCAGGGGCAGGGGGTGATGTGGGTCAGTGATGTTCAGTGGAGTGGAACGGGCGGCTAGGTACGTGTTCACCCATGTGTAACGTAACGCCTGGAGGAGGCCGATAACCCGCTCTCCCCGCACATTACCCGCACTCTCCCCCCCGACCTCTCACACCCGCAATAACGTCGAGCGCCACCCGCCACCCGCCTCCCGCCTCCCACCTCCCTCCCCTCTGCAGGCCGCCTGTCGTTCTGCCCAGTCTCCGTGTACTACTCTGTGGTTCTTTAACTCCCTTTATTTATCTGTAGTTTTGCTCATTATTCTGTCTATTTTTTTTCGTAATTTTACCGACTATTATCATATTGATGCTAGTTTCCAATATTCCATTGAAATTCATGTTTTCATTTTCAGATTTAAAATTTATTTTTGTGTGTGTAATATTGATATACCAACTGCTGAAGTGTCCAATTTAGCCACAGGCCATGACCCCCCCCCCCCCCCCCCCCCCCACTGAACCTGCCTACTGACCCATGTAAAAACGTGAGCTTTTCCTTGATTCTTTTATTGCCTAATGTAGTGCATTTGTAATGTAAACCCTGTATTGCAAGTGAAAATATTTCAATATCTTTTCTTCTGATCCCATCTGGTCTATATAAACTCGTTACTTAAAGCTCTCTGTTTTCTGCCTAGAGTACATATATCTCCTTAGCCACGCACTTACACACGCTACACACATTGCCCAAAGGTTAGAGGGGTCACATATGGACTTTTAGTGTAAAAAGGGTATCCTTTCACTATCTGTGTGATATTCTCTGTGATATTGGGAAAGGAGCAGGGTGCCAGTGTCTCAGTGTCTTAGAAGCATGCCCAGCTTGACCATGACCAATCACTCATTATTGAAACACCTCACCTTGATGTGTTTGGATCCTAGACTCAGGCAGTTCCAGAAATGGCAAGTTGACTGGGTGCAAGTGAGCTACAGAAACAATCCATAGACTGAATGTAACCCAAACCGTTTAGCTCTTTTATAATTGCACGCTCATTCATCAATAATGAATACTATTTGCTCCTCGTATATCAAACACCGTAGTTCTACCTCTACACATCGTAACTTCCTCTATTTCTACCCGGGTTCTAATCTCTTCCTATCTCTTACAATCTATTTGCTCTCTCAGTCCCTTCCGCTCCCTAATGCCCTAAGTTCCATTGTTTCCCGGAATCATTGAAGTACAGTTTCCGATCGTTTTTTCGCCCCCGCACTCCCAAATCCCTCCGTATTGCATCTCCCCGGTAACCTAACTACCCAATAAGACCTGCCCTCACCCCAACCCATACCCCAGGGGTCGGTGCAATCCTATTCCCCGAACCAATCCCGCATCCCATACCGGAAACCCGGAAACCCTTCGCACGAGCTGTTGCGCACGCATCCAAGCGAGATGAATGGTGCGATCTGATTGGTTGGTCGCGGGCCACGTGCTCCTTTCAGGGCGTAATCACAGCCAATCAGGCGTGAAGACACAAGCTGTTGTCTCGACCAATGAGGCGAGCCGACACATACTAGGTGCGGCGACCCATGTCAGTGTTAATTCTTTCTGCTTTAACTCTTAATAGCACGATGGTTCTAAGGCCGGATATTCCTAAAAGCATATCCTATCATTTGATGTGATTTTCAAATATTGTCAATTATGTCCTTTGTGATTCATTCTTATTCTAAATGAGTTGATTTAATGTTTTCTCCAGTTTATCTTATTGATGCACATAGGAAGTGTACTGAAAAATATGATTTTTTTTTCAATCCTTTCAAAAACATGGACGGTGACCTATGAATTTTAAAAATTAAATGTGCATGGGTGACATGGGTTTTACTATGTTAAAAATAACTTTTTAGAATTTCTCTATATTCTTTTATAAAAGTATCATAATATTGATCTCTTACACGATGACCCCGATTTTTAAGTTAGATATGTGTTTGACATCATTTAGAGATCACCATATTCAATAAAGGAGAGTGGTTGTGCCCCACTGGATTCTAGGTCAACTCTCGACTGTAGAACTGTCCCAAGGCGCTATAAATATCATGTAAGGAGGTCAGGGTGAAGGTTGGGGTTTGCTGCGAATGCAGGCATTGGCTACTGGGTCTACTCTATTCCTTATATGGCAGTGAGTGTAATGGGAGAACTCCATGTAGGAAGTGACAATACTACGCCATGGCCGTGGCGTAGTGAATGTGAGATGACGTCATATAGATTTGCTAGGTATATTTGAACTATTCTGATATTCTGATGCTATTTAATGTAGAAAGGGGTGAGATAAATCCAGAACCGCACTCAAATCGTAAAATATAGACAATACTCCACTCGTTTGGATGTGTCATAATCGTCACTCTGCTTCGCCTCGATGACGATTCGGGCACATCCAAACATATTGTCTATTTATACATGTTTTTAACTTAAGTTAAAAACGTTACGGGGGTATACAATCTAAAGTCTCTATTTCATGTAATTGTTTACATGGCGTTCGTTGTCTTCCGGTTCAGATATCACTCAGCTCCGCTTCGTGATATCATTCCGCGATATCACACCATATAAAGAATTATGAAATTTGTGATGTTTCATGATAGTATGTGGAAATTAGAGTGAAATATCAAAGAGTGCTATACTAGAGTTACAGGTCTGGCCACTAAAATGTTTCCACTAGAAAGAGTTTCAGGAAAGCCGCACAGAGAGAAACAAATATAAAAAAAAGACCACACAAACTACCCCTGCCACTAGAGGCCGCTCCAGGCCGGTGGGCGTCCACCCGGAAGTTGGCCACTCCCCCTGGTGTGCGGGCATGGAATGAGATGCATTGGGTGAAAGATAAGATAACGTTGTGTTGACCTGAATAGCCACATATAGCAGATATTGTACCGGGATTCCACCAGGGAGTATGATCTGTGATCCCAGTCGGCGTTATAGTACAGGATGAGGGTGCTAGATGGGGTGTGGAGGTTGGGGAGTCCATTCAGTTAGAAAATACCGCTCAGCGGGACCCATTCCCCAAACGTATTTGTAGAGATTATGTATTCTTATGTTAATAAATGCTTTAGAATTATTTTGGTTAAGATACGAAAAGATATCAGATGAACATTATTCTCAAACAGTATCTAACGTGGTGGGCATTGAATATCTGGTATTTTTTTTTTTTTTTTTTTATTATTGTACTGTAAGGGGATACATACATTGGTCTCTGCTTTGCTGTTATTCTGACCAACGGCTACGAACGTTAACAGTTTGTCGCAGTTTGCCATCTTTGTCGCGGAATAATATTATGTTAACGTATATACAGTTGTAACTCTTTATACCTCTCCATGATAGATATTGCTATCATGTGTACAGATCGTAATCTGAATGAGTGCTTCCAAGACTTTTCGATAGTGTTTTACACTTGCAGACTTGCGGGAGATCATACTTTGTGTCTTAGGAGGTCTCCACCAGTGTTACTATTGTGTGTACGGATAGTATTCTAAATGAGTGACTCCAAGACTTTGTCCCGTTACAAGCTTTTTTGCTGGTGTTACTGAAATGACCGCTAACTGCGGACCAACTGGCGATACATCTAGATGTTGCCTAAAGCCTAGTTTTGGGGGCAAAGGTGTTGATCGTAACCAAGTGTTACGCAGAGCCAGCATGATTAGTTCGGCCAAGTGATAGTGTACTCATGTTTCCCAAATAGAGAAATTAGAATGCAGCACTATCAAGAGACATTTATTGGTTATTTATTGGTTATTTAATGGTTGTCTTCTAACTATTAATGTTATTAAACTATGCAAGAAGTGTATTAAAATAATATTGCTAAAGGAATAAGAGAGGAGTTCCCATAATTACGAAAGATGCATAATTCATATCCTTGTATATACAGTATGTTTCATTGTAAATACCATCTTGTTACCTCATTGTCTGCTTTGCAAGAAAGAGCGATTGTACAAATCGAATGCAATAAAGACTTTAAAAAAAAGAAAAAAAGAAAGAAAGTTCAAACTTCAGACCACCATTAGAAAATGAACATCCAGAGTAAATATTAAAATCAAGTCACTCTGACAACAATAATTATAGAGTTACCATTCCTCATCCACCGTCTGTGATAATGAGAAGCTAAGCTAATCAGCATCTAGAGTGCTGATAATGAAATGCGTCCGTTAGACATCGCGGCATGGGAATGGCGAGATACATGCGTGAAGCGCACTCAATGGACAGATAAAACCGAGATTGCTCTTTTGTTGTGGACGCTCGCTTACTTAACACGACATCCAGGCCCTTTATCTCAGGTGAAAACAATAGCCACGAGGGGAGGGGGGGTAACAGGTACTGAGCAGATGGGAGGCACGGGGGTACTAGTCATAGCATAGACCACTAATGGACGGCTGTCACTGGAGAAAGGAGCGCCCTAACCATCACATGGAGTGTACTCAGCCACTCTCCCCCCAGATCTTTCGCGTCGCTAGCGCTGGCTTAGTCTCTGCCCCAAACCAAAGCCTTTTCCTTGGGTATCCACTAAGAAGATTAAAGAAGAAACCAATAAATTTTGGTCAAAGTCGTCGTCGGAGAATGATTTCTTTGGCCAAACGAGTTGTTTTCTGTGTTTATCTCACCCCTGTACACTCTAAAAGAATGGACAACACACAGGATATTAACCGTGGAGAGCGGACTGCAATACTTGTAGGGGCATGGAGAACGAGTTCCCAATGTTAAGCCGATGGATATTTATTCCAGGGGTGAGATAAAGCCTTGGACGACCTTCCTCGCCCCAGAACTTCCCCCTCCAGCCCCTCAGTCCTCGCTGGGGCCCGCCTATGATCCGTTCTCCACTGCGTGATATTATTTGTGCCCACCTCCCCACTGCTGTGTCCGTAAGTCTATTCTCGGCTGAGTTATTGGTCTCTTTTCTTATCAGTTTTCTCTCAATTATCTCTGTAGATAACCTGCACGTCCACGCTCCCAGACACTCCCCCCGCCCCCACCTCTCACCGACCCCGCCGCCCTCCTCTGCCCCGGGTAACTCTTATGCCGGAGACACACCAAGCGAGAAATGCAGCGATTTCTGGAATCCCCAACACAAAATGGCGTGTATGTGAGCTATTATTTCATATTTCACCTCATTATTGCGTCAGACACTGCCCCCGAACCCGCCCCCACCTCTCACGGCCCCCGCCGCCCTCCTCTGCCCCGCTGCCTCACCCCAGGGTAACCCTTAAGCCGGGGACACACCAAGCGAGAAATGCAGCGATTTCTGGATTCGCCAACACAAAATGGCGTGTTTGTGAGCTGTTATTTGATATTTCCCTTGATTATTGCTCCTGATATGCTATATCATCGGTGGGAGATATTACTATTAAAAAATATCTCAGATATATGCTATTTTGTATTTGCGATTCCAGAGATCGCCACTTGACTAGCTTGGTGTGTCTCCGGCTTGAAGCTGGAGTCACACCAAGTGAAAAATGCAGTGAGTTCCATAATCGCCAACACAAAATGGCCTATATGGGAGCTATTATTTCATATTTCACCCGATTATTGCTCCCGAGGCACGAAATTATCATTAGAAGATATTACTATGAAATAATATCTCACATACACGCCATTTTGTGTTGGCGATTCCAGAGATCGCCACCTTGACTAGCTTGGTGTGTCTTCAGCTTTATACCGGAGACACACCAAGCGAGAAACGAAGCGATTTCCGGAATCGCCAACCCAAAATGGCGTATATGTGAGTTATTTTTTCATGTTTTACTGGATTATTGCTTCTGATACGCTAAATTATTGGTGGGAGATATTGCTATGAAATAATATCTCACATACACGCCATTTTGTGTTGGCGATTCCAGAGATCGCCACTTGACTCGCTTGGTATGCCCCGGCTTTATGATCCGCCCTCCCCCGCCCGGCCCCTCCTCCTCAGTAATCCCACGTCTTGCCCTTTGCTTGTTGTCCGCTGGTGGCGGGCTCCTACCACCGCCGCCGCCCACGTTCTCCGTCGCCCTTTTATCTCGCCCTCATTGGCTCGTTAAAAAGATGGTCCCCGAACCGTGCCAAACTGACCGCGCCAATCAACCTCAAAGGAGACACAGACGGTAAGCCATTAGCATCACATCAACGGAGTCCCGGGCGCTTTTAGCATGTGGTGACTGGCCAACCTGAGGCCTGCTTAAGCCTGTAAAGGGGGGCGTCCACCAACCACGACAAGGCTACGACACTGGCTTCCCGACAAGGTCCACGATTGGCCTACGATTGGAGGCCTTGTCGTGGTTGGTGGACTCCAGTTCCTGACAAGAGTCTACGAGAAGGCCACGATTGGAAGCTTGTCGGGAGCCTTCCGACAAGGCTACGAGAATATCGAAACACGGTCTGCTGGGGTGGACAGCAATTACCAATCTGTTCACCTCGTCTTCTCGTGGTGCAGACCGGATATGCTTGCACGCAAGCATAACAAAAGCGACCGGGGGTGGGGAGTTAGCTCAGTGGTAAAGAGCACTGGACTTGGAATCCCAAGGTTGTCAGGTTCGAGTCTTATAGGTTGTAGGACTGTTGATTCGAGTCCCACTGCAGCCACTTTTCTCCTTCACCCCCGGCAGTGGTAGATTTACTGCTATATCAAAGGCCAATCCTTCTCATACCTTGTCTATGTGGTGTGGGAAGTAAAAGAACTCTCACCTCGGTAAATGTGCAGGGGTGAGGTTTCTACTTAAATTCATTACATAGATTCGATCACCACCCTTGTTGTGTAAAAGAACCCTGAGAAAGTTTAACTGGACATTAAATCAAACCAACAAACAAACCAAAACATCGAAACACGGACTGTCCCCGATTCTACCTTTGCCCGAAGGATCTGTCGGGTCGGTGACAACCTACGTAAATCAGGTCGATGTACGCACTTCGCCGACCCGATTGTATCATTTTTTTCCGACGCGTCGGGCATTACTACCATGTCAAATCTGACCGACTCTCCCCGACCAAGTCGGTGCAAAAATACAAGCAGGGCAGGAAGTAGAGCATAGGATCTCTGCTAGGAGAGTGATGTCGGTGCAGAAATACAAGCAGGGCTGGAAGTAGAGCATAGGATCTCTGCTAGGAGAGTAATGTCGGTGCAGAAATACAAGCAGGGCCGGAATTAGAGCGTAGGATCTCTGCTAGGAGAGTGATGTCGGGACAGAAATAGAAGCAGGGCAGGAAGTAGAGCATAGGATCTCTGCTAGGAGAGTGATGTCGGGACAGAGATAGAAGCAGGGCAGGTAGTAAGGCGCAGGATCTCTGCTAGGAGAGTGATGATACCAGTGCTAACCCGATCCCACAATGCCTTTGGGTGCACGTCACAGTAAGCAGTAGCTCCGAACGTGATTCTCGACTTTTACATGATGTGTTTGTTGCAGGAAGGAGAAACCCCCCGCGTCATATTTTTCTCGGTAACATTTTCTCCGTGGCCTTGACTTTACGCTGATGGTGGCCGACGGCGATGTCCCGGATGTAGTCCCGTGTCAGGGAGATGTTCACCCCTCGTATGTGTGACTGACCCGCGCATGCGCGCTTCCCTTATCTCCTCACAGACAGTAACGCCACCTCGCGGCTGAGTGCGGCATCAGAGGGGGCGCCACCGTCGCCCAGTGATCATTCTCCTCTGGACGTATTGCCGGCGTTGCTATCTATTTTTATTTCCCCTCAAATACAAAGTGTCCATAGAAAACACATAGGCACATGTATGGACAAACTCGGCGCATACGGATATGTTTTATGCTCCGGGTGGCGCATACGGAAAAATACTGCGTATGGAAAAATAGTGCATAACTAAGATGAACTGGTATCTACATGTCACTTGTGCAGAAAAGGTGGATAATAAATACAATATAGACTGGTTTCAGATAAAAGCGTTTGTATGCTCTTCGGACTTGACTCTACGCAATATCCTTGCATACGCTCGGATATTACTACGCGTCAACTCCTCGGAGCATACGGTCACTTTTATCTGAAATCAGTCAATATTGTGTATTTATTTTCCACCGTATACAAAGACCCCATGGAAACTGTAAATGCCCTGTAAACCACTTGAGGTTGACGTAGTAATACACTCGCTATCACTCGTGTATTACTACGCGTTATCTACTCGTGGGTTACGACCACCTTTGATATATGCCAATATATGTTACATTATTCCATGATGATAGTCTTTGGATTCGGTATGCATCGTGAAAGCTGAGAGTGAATTGAGAGGCTCGTAGCGCCAACTTACACGATGTCAGACAGACAAGCCTCAATCTGCCGAACATTAATCTGTAATTCACCAGTGTTTAGTGAACTCTCTCTCACTTGGAATCTGCATCATGCGGTACAGAGGGCTGGAGTACTGCCTGGAGGCACCTGATGCATGGTTCTACAACCACTACTAGTTTATTTAACAGGCCCATCAAGTCCGTGACAAATACACATTACTCACCAGTGTTTTGAAAGAAGATTAAAGGCAAATCGGACAATTCACCATGATGATCAAAACCCATGTCAATATCCTGAAAATTTAATACGATGATCGCCAAGGGTTGCATAAACATAACGCAACAAATAGGAGGTCACCGTGCTAGATTTTGATCTAGAGATTGATATAATGATAATATTATAATAGAATATAGAGGAATTATAAAAAGTTGTTTTTTAACAAAGTAAAACGCATATCTTTTCTTCAAATCTTCACAAGAGGTAGTGTATGTAAAATACCACATAGCCATGTTTACAAAGTTCGTTTTAGTTATGCACTATTTTTCCGCACGCACTATTTTTCCGTATATATGCGCCACCTGGAGCATACAACATGTCCATGTACACAGGGTATGTCCATACAAACTCCCTATGTGTTTTCTATGGACACTTTGTATTAGGTGGATAATGATATAGAACGTCCTGATCATGATGTACAAGTCACAGAACGAGATGGTAATTTACGGTTTGTACGGAACGACGGTGGCGCCGGGATACAAACCGTAAATTATCATCGAGTTCTGTGACTTGTACAAGCATGGTTGGACGTTATATATTTACTATATACCCAAAATTAAAAATTAAAATCATTAATTTAATTTTTAACAACCGATATGTTAATAAACGTGTTTGGCAACGTGGTCCGTATTTTAGTGTACGGACCAGTGGTCCGTACAGTATTTTTACGTTATATGTCAAAACGGTAAATATTTACAGTAAATACGGCATGGGTATATAGTAATGAGGTTATTTCTCATCCAATGCTTTGTAGATCCTGATTTGTAAGTGGGTCATGCAGTTATTCATGACATTAAGCTATAAATAGTACCAGCTGCTGGGTTAATATCATTATAGTTGTCACACATCCGCCTACATTCAGTGAACATCAACGGCAAACCTAATCTGAAAAGGTATTGGAAATGTAGATGGGATAGCCACCTAAAGTGTTTAGTATTTTAATGATGATAAAGTTGAATGTGTGTTGATTAGAATGCTGAAAATAGCATTGATAATTCGGTAATGGTTTCCGTGCATGTTGGAGTAATGATATTTTACCGTATTGAGGATGTCAAATGCATGTACACAATAAGAGTTCCGAATTAGAAGATGTCCATATTCCTGAATTAAAAGAACATATGATAAAATAAAACCTTGTCGCAGTAAGTTTGAAATTAATTATCAGAAAGTAGGACACTTGAACTGGAGAAAGACAAGGACTATTTGTATTTCCATTTGAGTATTACTTTACTTGTGGTAAATGTCCTGATTCCTGTCAGCGTTCAACAGGCAGCCATTGTGTGTTTACAACATGTTTCTGTTGGATGTACAACAAATAGATTTTCTAGAAGTCCTTCCTGTCATAATTATGAAAATGCGAACAATCATGTAAGTAGAAATGAAATCAGACGTACTGTTAGCATTGCTGGGGCCACTGCATGAAGCCAGTAGTGGTAGACTCAGTGCTATACCAATGCTTCTCAAACCATATTGGTGGGGTGTGGGATGTAAAATAATTCTCACTTCGGTAAATGAGTAGGGGTGAGATTTCGACCTAAATTCAGATTCAATCGCCACCTCTGAGCTGTAAACGCAGCGAGAAAATCTTAATCTTGCAGTGATCTGGAAAATATCTGTAATGGTCGTCAGGACGTAAAATCAAACAAATGAAATGTGTGTGTCATGATTATGTCGAATAATAACCCTTCTGGGCCATCCCTAAAGTATGTAGGCAGTATTCCTGGAATTTGTATCCCTTCCCCCACCCCCACTCCCAATCATTTATTATCCATCGTATACAAAGTCCCCATTGAAAATGTATGGGGACTCAGTAAACCACGACCCATTGTATAAAACCGGTCAGATACCATAACTGTGGTATACGGAATCTAACCTGTGGTATACGGCCTCAAAACCATGGTATACGGGAAAAATAGTCCCTTTTGCTATAGAGCTATATAGAAATAGTTCCTGTTGTTATACCCGTCAATATGGCAATAAATGGGTTTAATTTATTCGAAAAGATGGATAATAAATACAACAAACGATGGTTTTGTGGACAGGCGGCTCTGTAAACCACTCGCGGATGACCTCGTAATACACTCGCTAGCGCTCGTGTATTACTACGCGTCAACCTCGCGTGGTTTACGGCCGCCTGTCCACAAAACCATCGATTATTGTCTATGTATACAATAGAACAAAGACTTCGCTCACTCCTCTCAGAGTACTAGGATCATTGAAGCGTAACGCACACCACCCCCACCACTAGGAGTAGATATTGTCTGGTAATCAACATGAAATTTGACTCGTTTCGTTTTACTGACAGGCTGTTTTATAAAATGTATGTTTCTGTTTTTTCAGGTGAGTAAATGTTGCCGTAAATTCCGCAGCCCTCTGAGGTAGGAAGAAAATCTCATTGTCTAATGTGTTAGTATATTGTTTGGGAGTTAGCTCAGTGGTTAAGGCACTGGTGTGGGAAGTAAAAAAACTCACCTAAGTAAATGTGTAGGGGTGAGATTTCTACCTAAATTCATTACATAGATTCAATAACCACCCTCGTGGTGTAAAAGAACATAGAGAAAGTCTGGTAGGGACCTATAATGGTTGACTGGACATTAAATCAAACCAACCAACCAACCAACCAAAATTGTTGACCCTGCCCTACCCCCCTCAGTGCGTACGTACTTTATGGGTGACCCTCTTAGAAGTACAAATGTGCAAGTCGAGGGTGGGGTGAGGGTGAGGGGGGTTGAGCTCGCAGTGTCACATGTGAGTCATGTGACTTATGTGCACCCTGGAGGAGGGGTGGGTCACGTGATCGACCCTGGATGAGTCTCGGGCCACTAAAAAAATAACTTGTTTCTCATCACCAAGCCATGGAAAATATGACGAGGGCGCTTTTTTTCCTTTTTTTATATTTTTGGGTAGGATCAGAGATGGCTTTTGAAGGGTCATAAAATGGGCTTCAGATATACAGTAAAACCCTGCATAATCGGACACCATCCGTTCCGGGCCAAAGCGTCTGCTTGTGCGGGATGCCCCTTACGCTGGGTTTTCAGATTCATACTGGTTATATAAATACATTTAATGTATCCCTGATATCAGGAGCTTGAATCTGATACTAAATACACATACCCTTATAATTTCTATCAAGGTTCATCTTATTTTACAAAAAAAAAATCTAAAATCGTTTTTGCTGATGTGCGCGGTGATGAGAAACAAGGTTTTTTTAAGTGGCCTTAGTGTATTTGCCCCGTTCTCCGAACCTATTAAGGCCGTCCACAGGAGCACAGCTAGACTTGCTCAAGTCTTTGATTATATTCATTTACTAAATGATTAAACGCAATCAGAATATAGTTCATTATAGTTTGTATCCTGCTCTGACTGGCCCATGAATCAAAGACTTGTCCAGTAGGAACAGAACCTCCTGTGCATGTCCCCCAGACTCTCCCTGTAACCCTATACCTCCTTCTCTTACCCCTCCCCACACCCCTCCTCCAGTTCTCTGGCCACCTGTGTTGCCATACAAATAAATTTTGCCTGCTCCTGGACTGTGACCCGATTGAGATCAAAGTGAGCGGCCAGGAGCCGTGTATGAACAGTGTGGGGAATACTTGAGCTAAACACCATTACCGATTGTATCAGTCCCTGTATCCCAGCGAGGAGGGTAGCCATAGCATGCAGGGACTGGAGCCTGTATCCCAGCGAGGAGGGTAGCCATAGGATGCAGGGACTGGAGCCTGTATCCCAGTGAGGAGGGTAGCCATAGGATGCAGGGACTGGAGCCTGTATCCCAGCGAGGAGGGTAGCCATAGGATGCAGGGACTGGAGCCTGTATCCCAGCGAGGAGGGTAGCCATAGGATGCAGGGACTGGAGCCTGTATCCCAGTGAGGAGGGTAGCCATAGGATGCAGGGACTGGAGCCTGTATCCCAGTGAGGAGGGTAGCCATAGGATGCAGGGACTGGAGCCTGTATCCCAGCGAGGAGGGTAGGCATAGGATGCAGGGACTGGAGCCAGTATCCCAGCGAGGAGGGTAGCCATAGGATGCAGGGACTGGAGCCAGTATCACAGCGAGGAGGGTAGCCATAGGATGCAGGGACTGGAGCCAGTATCACAGCGAGGAGGGTAGACATAGGATGCAGGGACTGGAGCCAGTATCCCAGCGAGGAGGGTAGCCATAGGATGCAGGGACTGGAGCCAGTATCCCAGCGAGGAGGGTAGCCATAGGATGCAGGGACTGGAGCCAGTATCACAGCGAGGAGGGTAGCCATAGGATGCAGGGACTGGAGCCAGTATCACAGCGAGGAGGGTAGCCATAGGATGCAGGGACTGGAGCCAGTATCCCAGCGAGGAGGGTAGCCATAGGATGCAGGGACTGGAGCCAGTATCACAGCGAGGAGGGTAGCCATAGGATGCAGGGACTGGAGCCAGTATCACAGCGAGGAGGGTAGCCATAGGATGCAGGGACTGGAGCCTTTATCCCAGCGAGGAGGGTAGCCATAGGATGCAGGGACTGGAGCCAGTATCCCAGCGAGGAGGGTAGCCATAGGATGCAGGGACTGGAGCCAGTATCACAGCGAGGAGGGTAGCCATAGGATGCAGGGACTGGAGCCAGTATCACAGCGAGGAGGGTAGACATAGGATGCAGGGACTGGAGCCAGTATCCCAGCGAGGAGGGTAGCCATAGGATGCAGGGACTGGAGCCAGTATCCCAGCGAGGAGGGTAGCCATAGGATGCAGGGACTGGAGCCAGTATCCCAGCGAGGAGGGTAGCCATAGGATGCAGGGACTGGAGCCAGTATCACAGCGAGGAGGGTAGCCATAGGATGCAGGGACTGGAGCCAGTATCCCAGCGAGGAGGGTAGCCATAGGATGCAGGGACTGGAGCCAGTATCACAGCGAGGAGGGTAGCCATAGGATGCAGGGACTGGAGCCAGTATCACAGCGAGGAGGGTAGCCATAGGATGCAGGGACTGGAGCCAGTATCACAGCGAGGAGGGTAGCCATAGGACGCAGGGACTGGAGCCAGTATCACAGCGAGGAGGGTAGCCATAGGATGCAGGGACTGGAGCCAGTATCCCAGCGAGGAGGGTAGCCATAGGATGCAGGGACTGGAGCCTGTATCCCAGCAAGGAGGGTAGCCATAGGATGCAGGGACTGGAGCCTGTATCCCAGCAAGGAGGGTAGCCATAGGATGCAGGGACTGGAGCCTGTATCCCAGCAAGGAGGGTAGCCATAGGATGCAGGGACTGGAGCCTGTATCCCAGCAAGGAGGGTAGCCATAGGATGCAGGGACTGGAGCCTGTATCCCAGCAAGGAGGGTAGCCATAGCATGCAGGGACTGGAGCCTGTATCCCAGCGAGGAGGGTAGACACAGGATCCAGGGACTGGAGCCTGTATCCCAGCGAGGAGGGTAGCCATAGGATGCAGGGACTGGAGCCTGTATCCCAGCGAGGAGGGTAGCCATAGGATGCAGGGACTGGAGCCTGTATCTCAGTGAGGAGGGTAGCCATAGGGTGCAGGGACTGGAGCCTGTATCTCAGTGAGGAGGGTAGCCATAGGATGCAGGGACTGTATCCCAGCGAGGAGGGTAGCCATAGGGTGCAGGGACTGGAGCCTGTATCCCAGCGAGGAGGGTAGCCATAGGGTGCAGGGACTGGAGCCAGTCTAGAGCGCGGCCTGCGGTGCCCGAGGGCCCGGTACTCAGGGTAGGGGCCACGCCGTGTTGTTGACGGAAAACTCAGCAGAACTCCCCTCCTTTTGGTGAAGTGGGGCGTTTTGTATAATGTGCCCACACTGGTGGGGTGCTTGATATTGTTCCCTGACAGGATCAAGGGGGATTATCCTGATGGGAGGATGTAGTGGGAAGAAACGATCGGTCATCACTGGGCGTTGCCCTGTTTGAGCAGGTTGTCATTAAGAGCAGTTGACATTAACGAGAAACTTATACCACATAAATTATCTTTTATCTTAGCCTGGAATAAACGTCCATAGGCTTAACATTAGGAACTCATACTCTACGGGCTTGCGAGTATGGTAACTCATACTGAATGGGTGATAAACAGATAAATATATCCAGGCTAAGATAAAATCAGAAACATATTCGTACTTGGTCCCTATTCGCCATCTCGTTTGGAGTGCTTCAGAATATTCACTTGGCTATTGCCTCGTTCATATTACTGCGCACTCCAAACTCAATGGCGCACGAGGACACAGACCAAACACTCATCAATTTCTTTCTTATTATCTCACCCCTGGTATTTTTATCCCATAGGCATAACATCATTGGGGACTCGTTCTCCATGCCCCTACGAATATTGCAGTTCGTTCTCCATGGTCTTTATCATGTGTGTCGTCCATTCTTTTACAGGGGTGAGATAAATACAGAAAGCGACTTCTTTTGATCAAAGAAGTCGTTCTTCAACTCGTTTGAACGCTATGTTTGTTATATTCACTCGGCTATCGCCTTCTGCATATCTCTACACATCAAACTTGATGAAACAGCACATTTGACTCACAAAGTAACAATGATTAGTAACGGTGGTGTCAATTGGAAATACGTCGTTTTGTCACGTTTCGACCATCTTCTTCGAAAGAACATCTTTATATCTAGTCTTATTATAGCGTGCTTGCACGGTTCATATTACATTGCCTTAAGATTAGTGTGGTCAAATATGGATTTTCAGTGTACTGGGACTATTTCTGAGATTATGTACCAGATGCGTCCCTCTATGTGAATCAAATTCGCCATTTTTCCTTGAGATTGGTAAATGCACTTCGCCATGAGAATTTTGTACCAAAGGAGAATTGTCTGAGACTAGAGGAAATGTGTGAAGTACACCCGTCTCAGGTACTTTAGTCTCTACGTGTGAATCCCGTTTTATTCCGTAGTCAGAATTTAGGCTCATTCTCAAGCCTAGGCCAACGTACGTAGTCAAAGAAAATCTCATTTTGTTTCCAAGTCCGTGTTTATAAAAGTTAGTTGATAGAAACAGCATGGTTAGTCGGGCGTTGACCTCTGCATCTCACTAACTCATAGGTTTTCAATTTCCCCAAGCGCTGAACCTTATCATCTGCCATATTACAATTAATTAACATTTTATGGCTTGCATAAAGAGTATATGATGGAAACCACAAACACTTTTAACAAAAACCAGTGGGTAGGCTCCTCCACAGAATCCACACGCCTTTATTGGTGGAGTTTGATTAAGCTTGCTTTTTAACATCAGATTGGGTAACCGTGACATGAATTAGGAATCTGAAGGCAAATTCATTTGGGCGATTTCTTGAAGCAAAACCATACGTGTCAGTGTGATATACCAGTTTACAATATTTCCATTGAAATTCATTCAATATTTTGGTACACGTTTACCGAAGTTTTCCGTATTTTCCCATACGGATCACTGTTCCGTACAATATTTTTACGTTGTATGGCGAAACGGTGCATATTAACAGTATATACGGCATGGGTATATAGTAAAAGCTCCTAACGTTAAACATATGGAAAAAAATACCCTATAAAGATAAAATATACCCTTTATAAAATAATGCCCTTTGGTATGACTCCTAATCCCTGCACTTAAATTAAGAAGGTATTGATTAAGCATGAGCATCGTTTTATGTTTTACGACAAAGCGTGGGAACATGAACGTCGAGGGAAGACAATGACCATAACCAGGCTCGGCCCAGAGGTCACCCACCATGCCGGGCCTGTTACCATGGTGATGGCAGTAACCATGGTAATCAATAGGCCAGAATGTACCAGGCCCTCGATGCGGGAAGAGTTTTATGTCCCGGTTGGTTCCTAAATCAGTTTATAGAAGGCGGTGGTCCGTATTTAGGAACCGGCCATGTTAACTACTGTGTACATCAGTACGGTATTTCTGAAATATGCGTTAGTCAACATGAAACAAGTGCCATCGTAGAGCACCCCTTTCATAAGATCTCACACACTCTAAGTCATATTCCGTACAAGGTTCTCATTGCGCTCTATGGGAGAAGAATCCTTAACGAACTGGGCTTAGAGCCTTGAGAATCCACTGGCACACAGTATCTCGCTAGGTGGCATAATTGAGAATATATAGGAAACCCATATCATTTACCTAAAACTTTCACAGAATATTGTAGATGTATAGTACTACATATTTCAGTTTTAAATCGTCCTTGATTTTGAAAGAATAAGAAAAAACCCATATTTTATAGGGGATTTCCTATGTAAATCAAGCAAATCTGAATAAGCTTATAGTTCCTTTTAACATTGGATAAACTGGACCAAATATTAAATGCATTCATTTAGAATTAAAATGAATCAGAAAGGATTAGTAATGACTGATAATTGACAATATCAGAAAATAATCATGTGGCCCCTGCGTGAATTGTCTGATATGCCTTTAACGGAATATCTGGCATTGAAAATAAAAGAATAGTTAAACATGAAAGAGCAGACGATGTGAATTATGGGATGTGGGCTAAAGGCGCTATATCAGACGATTCCCGCCTTAGTTTTCCCGCCTTTTATCGGCGGGACGCCAGCATCAGATCTAACCCACCCACGTGACTCTCACCGCTACTTTTTTTGTGTGTGGTGCAGAAACTTTCAGGATCCCAGAGATAATATTAGCCCGGCTTCGTCCTATTATGCTTTGTCGTCTGGCCACCAGCATTTGGCTAATTTTCCTCGGCTTGGGAGTTCTGTTGCCGCCATTATCTGGCGGGAAATGGTCCGGCAGGAAAACCAGTCGCTTCAAAAGCGCCACCGGAAGCGACGCTGTTGACTCGCAGCGTCCGTCAACACGTGACCGCTTGTGAACAGGGAACGCTGGGAAGGGACGCTGGGGGTGTGCTGTTCCCCGGCGTGCCGCTACACGGCTGTGTGGGGTGGTGGCTGGTACCTGTCATGTTGTTTAGGGGTCAGGGACAAGCACAGCCTCCGCCAACCCCTCACCACTCCCCCACACCCCCATAGGGGCAGACCTAGACCCCCGCCACTCTCCCACACAGGGACAGATCTAGACCCCCCGCCACTCCCCCACATACACAGACACAGACCTAGACCCCTCACCACTCCCCCACACCCACACAGGGACAGACCTAGACCCCTCACCACTCCCCCACACCCACACAGACACAGATCTATACCCCTCACCACTCCCCCACACCCACACAGACACAGATCTAGACCCCTCGCCACTCCCCCACACCCACACAGAGACAGATCTAGACCCCTCACCACTCCCCCACACCCACACAGAGACAGACTTAGACCCCTCGCCACTCCCCCACATACACAGGGACAGACCTAGACCCCCGCCACTCCCCCACACCCACACAGAGACAGACCTAGACCCCCGCCACTCCCCCACACCCACACAGACACAGACCTAGACCCCTCACCACTCCCCCACACCCACACAGAGACAGACCTAGACCCCTCGCCACTCCCCCACACCCACACTGAGACAGATCTAGACCCCTCGCCACTCCCCCACACCCACACAGAGACAGATCTAGACCCCTCACCACTCCCCCACACCCACACTGAGACAGATCTAGACCCCCGCCACTCCCCCACACCCATACAGAGACAGATCTAGACCCCCTCACCACTCCCCCACACCCACACAGGGACAGACCTAGACCCCCGCCACTCCCCCACACCCACACAGAGACAGATCTAGACCCCTCGCCACTCCCCCACACCCACACAGAGACAGATCTAGACCCCTCACCACTCTCCAGTCTAGGACAGATCCGTCTGAACATCCAGGCACCCCGTCTAAACTCGTCCTCATTGGGTCACTTAGCGGACTGGTCCCCGACCTGGGAGGATACAGCCACACGCCTTCAGAAACCGCCGACATTCCATCAAAGGTATTCTCACCAGCTGGGTGTGTGTTAGGGCCTGTTTATATCCAGAGAGGCTCGTACGAGAAGGCGTATAGTCCAGGGGCCTGTCGAATAAAGTCGGCTCATAGCTGGTGCTAATGCTGGACGATATGATAACTCTAACGATAAAAAAAACATCCTGGACGATTGTTTTCCATTCAGTGTTGTATGACAAAAGAGTAGATATTTTCTAAATGAACGTGTTTTTTGTACAATACCTTGTAAAAGCTTTCGGTTACTTTTATCATCAAGACAACTTATGCTTAGGGAGCTTTCACTAATTATTGCGGGGGGGGGGGGGGCACAGTTTTTAGGGGGGGGGGTAACTTCCTTTTTTTGTATTCCAGGGGGGGGGGGGGGCAACATTTTGGGGGATGTTTGGGGTCAAATTTTTTCATTATTTCTGCCGGGGGGTCGACGTTTTCAGCTAAACAATGAGGCAGACTCCCATATTTGTGTTCAATGACAAGAATTGATGCACATAATTTTATACAACATTATGACCCCAAAGACAATTTTAAGATAATTTTTTGTCGTTCGTAATTTTTCGACGGCTCCCTGTTTTGTGCGACCCAGGGATGAATGTGGGTCAAACTTATTCGGCACTAATGGGCAACCTTATAGACGGTTAAGACTGTTAGCGAACGAACTTAGATAATTAATTAAATAATAACCATTGTACGAAGTACAGAACAGGGCCTTCGTGTACGAGCCTAGATTATTAAACGGGCCCCTGTTCAACTGTCTAGTATTTTTGTCCCATAGACTTAACATTTGGATCTCGTTTTCCATGTCCCTATGAATATTGCAGTCCATTCTCCATGGTCTAAATCTTGTGCATCATCCATTCTTTTAGTGTGTACAGGGGTGAGATAAATACAGAAAAAAACTCGTTTTGGCCAAAGAAGTCATTCTCTAACTTATTTGAATACTACGTGATATTCACTTGGCTGTCGCCTCGTTCATATCACTCCGCATCAAACTCATGTAGAACGACGACTTTGACTAAAACTCGTTGGTTTCTTCTTTAAAACTATCCCGTCTATATGCGACCACTAGGTACTACAATATGAATTATAGACATATATATATAGAGAGAGAGAGAGAGATATATAGATACCAACCTAATACGAGTAACTCTTTTTTATCGTAGATCTTTAAAGCGGCCGCAGTAGACCCGAGGGGCCATTACATGGAGATAAAAACAGCGAGCTGTGTGTGTACGGGCAGGCTTTGAGTTCCGGGACCGACTTACCGTAACCTGGGGATCAGCTTATCAAATGTACATGCGGCTACATCATGATACGCCCTACTCCCTGTGTATATCAAAACGTATATCAAAACGTATATCAAAACGTATAGCTCAGACAGAAAAATAACAGCGGAATTTTCTAATGGCATTTTTCTATGGTATTATAGAAAAATTATATTCAGATGCTATAGAGGAAACCCTGTGTATATCAAAACGTATATCCTAGACATAAAGATAAAAGCAAAATGTCTTAATGGCATTATTTTAACAATGGTATTATGATTTAACTGTGTTAGTCTATGGAACAACAATATAATATTTCTGAGTAATACTATGGAAATATGAATTGTTCAGATACTATAGAGGAAACACTATGTATATCAAAAATTATATCCTAGACAGAAAAATTAATAGCGAAATTTCTTAATGGCATTATTCTATGGTATTATCATTTAACTGTGTTAGTCTACGAAACACTAATATAATATTGCTGAGTTATACTGTTGAAAATATACATTGTCCAGATACTATAGAGGAAAACTATGAAAGTTTACGGATAAGGTAGCTTCTCGTTGAGTTTGAATAGCGTTGCAATTCACAAGGCGAAGCCACGTGAATTAAGTAACAATTCAAATGAAATGGGATCGAGTTCTGACCCTAAACTTGAATAGGTTTCTGAACTTATCTCACTCTTCACATTGACTAATGGGCTAACATTTGTGACATAATCCCCCATTGAATATGTTTTCCTATATACTCCATGGGTATTGAGTACGAGTTACTAATATTAAGTCTATGGGGAAAAATACCAGGTGTGAGATAAATATGGGAATGTAGATAAGTTTCGATTGATCTACCTTTTTTTTTTATAGATAATTGGAAATGAAAATATAATCATGTGAAGCATCGTACAAACAGAACTCTTAGAACAAAGACTAAAAAGGCTACAGGAGGACCCTCCCTCGCACACACACCCGCAAAAAATAACATTTTATCATCTACTTCGTTTTCAAGTTTGGTTGTTTGGAAGCCGTCCATGTGTCATCCGCACTTTTACAGACTTATTTAATCCATGGCGTTTGTGTACACCAGTGGTCGTCGCCTGAGGGCTGGAGACGACCCATCAATGTTTTCAAACCACTCCGAGCCACCACAGAGAGAGAGAGACAGAGAGAGTCCTATGAGAGTATCTCCTCGGGGAGCTGTCACTTTGTCAACTTTCCCCGCATGCTCGCGGCGCCCGTGTCTCTCCTATATCACTCGCCAATTTCACTTACACACCAAATCACGCCGCCAGCCACGCCCGCCATTAATCAGTCCAACAGACACAGCTCTGTGCAGCGTGGGGGCCTCGGGGCCGGGGGTGGGAGGGGTGAAGGGGGGGGGGGGGGGCTCAGTGGTTAGAGCACCGGAGTTGTAATCCCAAGGTTGGGGGACTTTGTTGGTTCGAGTCCCACCCCCAGCAGTGATAGATTTACTGCTATATCAAAGGCCAGTCCTTCTCATACCATGTCTATGTAGTGTGGTGTACAGCCACCTTTCTTCTTCATCCCCAGCAGTGGTAGATTTACTGCTATATCAAAGGCCAGTCCTTCTCATACCATGTCTATGTAGTGTGGTGTACAGCCACCTTTCTTCTTCATCCCCAGCAGTGGTAGATTTACTGCTATATCAAAGGCCAGTCCTTCTCATACCATGTCTATGTAGTGTGGTGTACAGCCACCTTTCTTCTTCATCCCCAGCAGTGGTAGATTTACTGCTATATCAAAGGCCAGTCCTTCTCATACCATGTCTATGTGGTGTGGTGTACAGCCACCTTTCTCCATCATCCCCAGCAGTGGTAGATTTACTGCTATATCAAAGTCCAGTCCTTCTCATACCATGTCTATGTGGTGTGGTGTACAGCCACCTTTCTCCATCCTCCCCAGCAGTGGTAGATTTACTGCTATATCAAAGTCCAGTCCTTCTCATACCATGTCTATGTGGTGTGGTGTACAGCCACCTTTCTTCTTCACCCCCAGCAGTGGTAGATTTACTGCTATATCAAAGACCAGTCCTTCTCATACCACGTATATGTGGTGTGGGAACTAAAAGAATTCTCACCTCGGTAAATGTGTAGGGGTGAGATTTCTACCTGAACTCATCACATAGATTCAATCACCACCCTGTGGTGTAAAATAACCTTGTGAAAGTTTGGTAAGGACCTGTAATGGTTGACTGGACGTTAAATTAAACCAAAGAAACAAAGAAACAAAGTCTCACGGCCATCTCCAGCAAGTGTTTGTGGCTCACCTCCTGGTCTTTATCTCATCCCTGGTATTTTTGTTCCATCGACTTAACATTGAGAATTCGTTCTCCATGCCCTTACAAGTATTGCAGTCCCTTTGCCATTGTCTATAGCGTCTGTGTCGTCCATACCGGGGGGAAATAAATACAGAAAGCAACTCGTTTTGGTCAAAATCTTTGTTCTCCAACTCCTTTGAATGCTGCAATATTCTTGGCTTCGCCTCATTCATATCACTCCGCATCAACCTCATGGCGAACGACAACTTTGACCAAAACCTTTTGGTTTCTTCCATTAGATGTTTATTTCAACCCCGTGTAAGCGGACCCGAAGTAAGCGGACACCCGAATTAAGCGGATACCCGAAGTAAGCGGATACCCGAAGTAAGCGGATACCCCACTTAAGCGGACACTTTCTCCCACAACGGATTGTGTCCGTTTACGCGGGGTTCTACTGTACCTGTGTAGGTGGGTGTTCATATCACTACGCTATAGGCACGTGTGTGTGTGTATGGGGTGTAGCATCCCCGGGTGGGTGGGCGACGATAGCCCGGACAGCTAATGGTGGATGATGCATGGTCCTCTGTGGACTGGGCCGCTGGTGGAGAGTGGTGCCTATGGTGGAGAGTGAGGTATCATACAGACGGGCTTACATATTGCATGGCTCAGTTTCCATTCTCTACAGGACTGGCGGCCGCCCCTGAAAGAACTCGATACTTAGTGGGACACAGCCACTCTGCCGATATGCCACCACTGCGCCAGCCACTCCTAACCATTACACTGCCTGGCGAGATTCTGTGTAAGCCATTCAGTGACACTGTACTATGAGAAAACGTAGTTACTGAGTCTGTACATGTGACCGTTATGCTACCACTGCACCAGCCACTCCTCACCATTACACTGCCTGGCGAGATTCTGTTTAAGCCATTCAGTGGCACTGTACTATGAGAAAACGTAGTTACTGAACCTGTACAGGTGACCGTTATGCTACCACTGCACCAGCCACTCTTCACCACTACATTGCCTGGCGAGATTCTGTGTAAGCCACTCAGTGACACTGTACTATGAGAAAATGTAGTTACTGAACCTGAACAGGTGACCGTTATGCCACCACTGCACCAGCTACTCCTGAAATGGGATTCACACGATGGGATTCATGTACCTAACAAGGTGTTTGTCGGAGACAATTCCTGCAGAGATTCTCTACTGGAACACAATCTCCTCGTCTGAATCACAGGGTTCCATTTTGCTGAGATAAGTTTTTTTTCCCTTGGAATCGTCGGCGACAATCACCCCTAACAAGGAACAGAATTTAATGAGATTTGGACTTGAAAAACAGTTTTAAAAATTAGAGGGGTATTTTGGTAAGACAAATGTACTTCACGCATTCCCCCCACAGTCTGTGAGTCTCAGTAGTCCTAAATTACACCTATTCACATGGGGAAGTACCCTGAGTCGGTGACTGTGTACCCTGTGTACTCTGTGTAGGGGTGGGACTATGTACCTGGTATGTCTTCCAATGTGAATTGAATCAGCCATGTTTCTCTGAGACTGTAGAACACCTCAATCTGTGAAACTTTGTACTCAGCAGGAAATTGTCGGCGACTGCTGAAAAGGTGTGAAGTACAAAAGTCTCAGGTCCATTCGTACTATCGTGTGAATCCCACTTAACCACTACATTGTCTGACGAGAGTCTCTATGTAAGCCACTCAATTACACTGTACTATGAAAAAACGTAGTAACTGAGCCTGCACAGATGACCGTTATGCCACCATTGCACCAGCCACTCCTAACCACTGCATTGGCTGGCGCTAGGTTTCTGAATTTATCTCACCACTCACATTGACTAATGGGCTAACTTTTGTGACATTTTTTTCCTAAATATCTCATGGGCGTTAGATACAAGCTCCCAATGTTAAGTCTATGGAGAAGAAATACTAAGGGTGAGATAAAGGGCATCTTGAATTTGCCGACGGAATTCCGACATTTCCTAAGCACCGGGAGCACCGCAATATCAGAGTGGCATTTCCTGTTTTGATTCGCATCAAATACCAAGAGTAAGACAATAATCAAAAGAAATTGAAATAGATATCGATTCATGGCCATTGCATTTCAAAGTTATGTTGTAAAAGTTTCTCTCTTTTTATTGGTTTTAAACTTCCGTTTTTTCCCCTCAGTCGCGACTTTCAACTTTGAATTTCATATCTCTAATCAACATGTTTGAAATATTGCTGTCTTGCTGCAAATAAAGCGCTTGCTTACTCAGACTATTTTTAGTGCTTAAAATGCCAATTTGACATTTTAGGTTATGTAGGAAATGAGAAGTTTTATCTAAAACTTCTCCACACTAAATTTTTCATTATTTTAACTAAACAAACAAACAAACAAACAAACAAATCATACTCCACACACCCACTTCGGCTGTGTTTTTTTAGCTTCTCTTTGAAACTGTAGGGAAACAAAATGTTCTTGTTGTCCAACTGTGGCAGACATTGTTTATGAGTGTGCGCCACCTCATACACTACCGGAAGTCCAACTAGCGCCATGCGCGCGCAGCATTTATCTCGCGCCGGTTTTATGCTGGTCCTCCTGCGCTCCGTCTGCAAGATAAAGCTGACAAACGGCAACCAGCGGAGAACAATCGAACACTGACGTCAGGAGTTGTCCGCCATGATGCGTCAGATGTTGCGCCTCCCGCCCGTCACGTGATATTGAAGTTTCCCGCCATCTTGACTGGTAGCAGACGACATTTCGCTGTCTCGCGGGTGTGAGCGGCGCCGGACGGTCCCGGCAGGCGGTAGAGCTGTACCTTGTTGCGTAATTTATCAGTGATATACAACACGGCTGCGGGGTACAGAGTGATTGCTAGTCATGCCATCATCCGCCAGGACATTGTAAGATAGCGCCCCTGTATTCGGGGGACAACCGCTATTTTCTGTTGCCGTAATAGCTATGCTAGGTTCAGAATTGTATACCAACTGTAAACCCACCAAAATGACCTATCATACCTTATGTCATCCTATGTAATGTGTATTCGTCATTGTATTTCTCATAAACAACCTGAAACATCCGTAAAAATGTTGTAAAACATCCTGCAGGATATTGTAAGATAGCGCCACTATAGTCGGGGTGGGGGGGGGGGGGGTTGTAACCAATGTTATCAGTTGTTATAATCTAGGCATCACGAAAACCAGCCAACCGCCCGTTTATTGGTTTTATTATAAGTTTTGTTATACTGAAGCCTACTGTAAAAATGCTGAACCAATTAAGGATTGAAAAAAAAAGTATAGATAATATTGAGACGAGGCTAAAATTGATAAAACCCATTAATAATTGGTCCCGACACCTGGTTTTTGAATGGTGTCGGCGGCCAAGATGTCCACTTCCATAGCACAATTACTATGTGCCCTATATGTGAGTGCATAGGCCAGGTTTCAAGGCTAGCAGAAGGTCAGCATTTGTGACAAACAAAAATCAAGCGAATGCTTATTTTTGTGTATCTCACCCCGTATAACATTATAGATTAATCCAAGAAATCACCCAATTAGCCATTGAGTATTTGGTACACTACCTTCACGGCCATGGAGTACGAGTTCCTAACGTTGGTGGGTGGGGATTTAGCTCAGCGGTTAGGGCACTGGACTTGTAACCCACAAAGTTGTAGGACTTTGTGGGTTCAAGTCCCACCTCCAGCAGTGGTGGATTTACTGCTATATCAAAAGCCGGTACTTCTCATACCATGTTTATGTGGTGTGGGAAATAAAAGAACTCCCACCTCGGTAAATGTGTAGGGGTGAGATTTCTACCTGAATTCATCACATAGATTCGATCACCACCCTCGTGGTATAAAAGAACCTTGAGAAAGTCAGTTAAGGACCTGTAATGGTTAACTGGACGTTAAATCAAACCAAACAAACAATCCTAACGCTGAGCCAATGGAGAGAAATGCCAAGTTCAGATAATGGTTTGGGCTCTATCGCCCAACCACTGACCACACACTCTCTCCAAACAAGGAGCAAGGTTATTGAATCCTAAATACATTACGACTGCACAGCCTGAGCTACTATGCATGCGTTAATAACAGTCTATTTACTTAGATAGGTGTTGCTGTGCTAGTTCATTAGAGATTGTATTTAAGTTTTGATTAATTTCTCATTAGTAGGATTGCCGACTGGAATAGAACAGCTGGAAACGTGCACTGCAGGTGGACTTTGCGTGGATGTATTGTATTCCTCTTGATGAGCAGGTGCCAAGGGGGGTTTATAGTAAACATTAAGCTTGGGCCCCATTCATAACTACCTTAATGGCACTAGCTATCATATTCATCATTGGCATATAACATGCGGAATTAACGTTGTATTTGATTTGGGAGGTTGACATTCTGCAGCCTCAGGTCGCTGTTTACTGAGAGAAACGGCAATATTTAACGCTGTAGGGAATTTGAGTGTACAGCCGTCATTATTCAGTGTCGGGTTTGCTGCTAAGGGACTGTATAGTGGCAGGGTGTAGTCCCACGCAAGGCACATCTAAATATGTGATAAAGGCGTTGTTTATGCAACACTCGAGACTGGTTTGAGACCCACAGAGGGAGAGTTGAATTCATGCAGATTTGGTGTCGAGGTCGTAGACTGACGGTGTTGCTGGTATACGTCAATTAACAATCGTAATATTCACCATAAGAAGTATCCACTTAAATAAGCACAGGAATAATCATTTGAATAATCACATCGTAGGCCATGATACGATGTGCGTATGCCCATGAATTAGGAACCGACTCTGGTGTATTTATATAGAACGTCCTGACCATGCTGTACAAGCTACAAAACGAGATGATGATTTACGGTTTGTACGGAACGAGGACTTTCCTCCCCGTTAAAAGTGGCTGAAAAAGGCCGAGTAGATCTGAGGGAATTCTGACATTTCATATACAGCGTGAGGAAACAAAATAAAAAAAATATATATGGCCTCCAGAAAAATGTTATAAATCACTATTTTTTGTATAAGCATTTTAAATTTCCGATTTTTTCCACACTCCCGACTTTCCTCCCTGTTAAAAGTGGCCGAAAAAGGCCGAGTAGGTCGAGTTCACGAGGTGGAAAACGAGGAAACTTTGAGTTGGACTGAGAGCGGAGAAGATCCATCCGGGGGGGGGGGGGGGACAATGGCGGCGGTGATTGATCTCTCGTCGGAGAGTCATAGCTCACCGCCCCGACACCGACACCCCTCCACGGGCCCGCCCTCATTAAAAACACATTCATTTTACAGGAAAAACCGAAAAAAACCGCCACCTTTTTATTCATCTTCTCCTGTTTTTACTGACAAAATTCCTCCACCCTATTTAAATCTATGCAGATCTCTGGTTTGGGATGAATGAGAAGTATATGAAAATGGGACGTTGATGATGGTGAAGGGTGGGAGTAGTATATGGAGATGTTGGTTTGGAGATGGGGAGATTGCGGTGAGAAAAACGCATCTGTCAGTATCACACTGAGACTCTTATCATGGGGGGGGGGGGGGGCCTCAGGGTACGGCCACGTAAAAGTAATCATTCCGATAAGATCAAAATACGCGTGGTAAGAGATTTTTTTGTTTGATTATTGGATGAGATTTACTCGTTTTCCCTGATGAAGCGATTCCTGCAATGTAATCGTGTGACAAGTTGGGCGGGAGTCTTGATTCGATCTGTGATGTATAAAACTCACGCGCAGCCAAAGTTACAACGAGTTACAACACAATCAATGAGCATATCAAACTAATCCGTCCTCAATTTTATTTTTTTATAGAATTTAAAAAATATCCAGAATTCACGGAATTTCACCCGAAGAGACGCCCACGTGACGTAAATGACGTCAGGAGCTGAGTAAAGTGACGTCAGGTTACGTCACTTAGGGTAGTTACCCCGGACGCGGCGTCGGTCAATCACGTGACCTCGGCGGGCTCCAGGCAAATGACCAATCAGAGAGGCGCACGGGCGTCACTGCGGGGCGCTCCTCCCTCGTTACCGGGTCGGCCGGCAGGGGGCAGGTCAGCTGTCGCGGGGTTCTCCGTCAGGGGGCGCGCGAGTGGGCGAGGGTGGGGGTGACTGAGGGGCTGCGGCTTGTTAGGGTGGACTGAGGGGCTGCGGCTTGTTAGGGTGGACTGAGGGGCTGCGGCTTGTTAGGGTGGACTGAGGGGCTGCGGCTTGTTAGGGTGGACTGAGGGGCTGCGGCTTGTTAGGGTTTGGGGTGGGCGGGGGTGGGGTTTGTTAGGGTTCGGGGTGGGCGGGGGTGGGGTGGGGTGGGGTTGACTGAGGGGCTGCGGCTTGTTAGGGTTCGGGGTGGGCGGGGGTGGGGTTTGTTAGGGTTCGGGGTGGGCGGGGGTGGGGTGGGGTGGGGGTGACTGAAGGGCTGCGGCTTGTTAGGGTTTGGGGTGGGCGGGGGTGGGGTTTGTTAGGGTTTGGGGTGGACGGGGGTGGGGTGGGGTGGGGGTGACTGAGGGGCTGCGGCTTGTTAGGGTTCAGGGTGGGCGGGGGGTGGGGTTTGTTAGGGTTCGGGGTGGGCGGGGGTGGGGTTTGTTAGGGTTCGGGGTGGGCGGGGGTGGGGTGGGGTGGGGGTGACTGAGGGGCTGCGGCTTGTTAGGGTTTGGGGTGGGCGGGGGTGGGGTTTGTTAGGGTTTGGGGTGGACGGGGGTGGGGTGGGGTGGGGGTGACTGAGGGGCTGCGGCTTGTTAGGGTTCAGGGTGGGCGGGGGTGGGGAGGGGGTTATTTAGGGGCTGCGGCTTGTTAGGGTTCGGGGTGGGCGGGGGTGGGGTGGGCAGGGGGTGACTGAGGGGCTGCGGCTTGTTAGGGTTTGGGGTGGGCGGGGGTGGGGTTTGTTAGGGTTCGGGGTGGGCGGGGGTGGGGTGGGGTGGGGCTGACTAAGGGGCTGCGGCTTGTTAGGGTTTGGGGTGGGCGGAGGTGGGGTTTGTTAGGGTTCAGGGTGGGCAGGGGTGGGTGGGGGTGACTGGGGGGCTGTGGCTTGTTAGGGTGCGGGGTGGGCGGCGGTGGGGTTGGGCTGTGGCTTGTCAGGGGGTGTGGGAGGGGTCTGCGGCTTGTCAGGGGGCGGGGGTGGGGGGAGGGGGAGGAGCCTGTCAGGGGGTGTGGGAGGGGGCCGGGTCGTGTGTACGGGGTACTATCTGACCCCGGCACGCCGTCGGACAGGGTGGTAGTTTGTCGCTGGTCTCTGACACCCGCCCTACAATGATAAACCAAACAGCACGGTGGTTGTGCTCGTACGGAGACAGATATCTGGTGTTAGGACGAAGATTTATGCCGCTCTGTCCTTGTTTGAGAGTTACTCGCACCATCATGTCTCGAGTAGAAGCGCATGTTTACGCACCGATATCAGAACATATTGATTTTGAACCCCAAACCCTGTAGTTCTAGGAGCATTGTTCAGGTTTATTGTACGATTTATCAACAGATAAAGAGATACATGGCCATTTCATGTCATGTGAACTGGACATTAAACGCTGTCCTTGCTCTAAACACGTATATGTTGTTGTCGACTGTAAGGGGGCCCTCCCACCTACGATTAACTCTACGATTAACCATTTGGCCTCGTCGCCGACAAACTGAAAAAATCGTGGAGGTTTCGGCGACGACGCCGTCAATTAGTCAGGTTTTGTCGCCGCGCGCCGACGCGCTACGACGTGCTACAACAACAAAAAAAGGTTAAGAGGGTGCGTCCACCAACCACGACAGGGCTGCGACAATGGCTTTCCGACAAGGTCCACGACAGCTCTACGATTGGAAGGCATGTCGTAGCCTTGTCGTGGTTGGTGGACCATAGTTCCTGACAAGAGGCTACGACAAGGCCCCGACAGGCTGCGGGAGGTTGTCGGGGGCCTTCCGACAAGGCTACGACAAAATCGAACATGTTCGATTTTAGAGCCTTGTCGTGGCATGTCGTGGCATATCGGGAGGTTGTCGCAGAGGTCTACGATAGAAAATTTAGGTGGAGCTTGCTCTTCCCGACACGCCCCGACAACACTGTCGCAGAGCTCCTCTCCTCACGACAAGGCTGCGACAAGGCACCGATTAGAAATTTCTTGTCGGCGCGTGTCGCAGCACTGTCGTAGTTGGTGGATGCACCCTCTAATCGTGGAGGGTCTACGAAATTCAAACGTTTTTGATTTTCGTAGCCTGTCGTAGACTGTCGGAGACAAATGCGGCCGTCTAAATCTCTCTTATATGTGAAATACTTGACCGAAAATTATGAAATCTTCAGATCAGTAGGACCATATAATGACGATACTGCACTGCAAATTTGGCCTTTGCAGATAAAGGCTAAGGGTCTCAAATTGTTATGTATATACTATTAAAAAATCTATTATAACGATGCATTATTTCTTTGAATTATAACAAATTTTATAATGCTACCTCAAACATATAGTTAAAAGAGTTGTCCTACTCTTTTTTTGTCGCCGACCCGTTGGGTAAAAAAAGCAACCCTCCTAATATGCTACGGCTACGATTAAGTCCGGTCCCGCTCCATCGGACCGACCCCACTCCATCCCACCGGCCCCACCTCATCCGACCGGCCCCACTCCATCCGACCAGCCCCACTCCATCCGACCGGCCCCACTCCATCCGACCGGCCCCACTCCATCCGACCGGCCCCACTCCATCCGACCGGCCCCACTCCATCCGACCGGCCCCGCTCCATCTGACCGGCCCCACTCCATCCGACCGGCCCCACTCCATCCGACCGGCCCCACTCCATCCGACCAGCCCCACTCCATCCGACCGGCCCAACTCCATCCGACCGGCCCCACTCCATCCGACCGGCCCCACTCCATCCGACCGGCCCCACTCCATCCGACCGGCCCCACTCCATCCGACCAGCCCCACTCCATCCGACCGGCCCCACTCCATCCGACCGGCCCCACTCCATCCGACCGGCCCCACTCCATCCGACCGGCCCCACTCCATCCGACCGGCCCCACTCCATCCGACCGGCCCCGCTCCATCTGACCGGCCCCACTCCATCCGACCGGCCCCACTCCATCCGACCGGCCCCACTCCATCCGACCGGCCCCACTCCATCCGACCAGCCCCACTCCATCCGACCGGCCCCACTCCATCCGACCGGCCCCACTCCATCCGACCGGCCCCACTCCATCCGACCGGCCCCGCTCCATCTGACCGGCCCCACTCCATCCGACCGGCCCCACTCCATCCGACCGGCCCCACTCCATCCGACCGGCCCCACTCCATCCGACCAGCCCCACTCCATCCGACCGGCCCCACTCCATCCGACCGGCCCCACTCCATCCGACCGGCCCCGCTCCATCTGACCGGCCCCACTCCATCCGACCGGCCCCACTCCATCCGACCGGCCCCACTCCATCCGGCCGGCCCCACTCCATCCGACCGGCCCCACTCCATCCGACCGGCCCCACTCCATCCGACCGGCCCCACTCCATCCGACCGGCCCCACTCCATCCGACCGGCCCCACTCCATCTGACCGGCCCCACTCCATCCGACCGGCCCCACTCCATCCGACCGGCCCAACCCGATTTGACCTGCCCCGCTCCATTCGACCAGCACCTAATAACCCCACCTTACCCAGTGATCCATGCCTAGCCCGCCAAATCTATCCGACCAGCAACCACCCACCCCCACCAACACCCGGTGATCCATGCCCCACCCACTCCGTCCCACACCCACCCCGCCCGCTGACCTCCGCCTGCCCCTCCCACTCCGTCCAGCACCCACCCCCACCCGCTGACCTCCGCCCGGCCCGACCGCCCCGTCCCGCACCCACCCCCGCCCACTGACCTCTGCCCGCCCCTCCCACCCCGTCCAGCACCCACCCCGCCCGCTGACCTCTGCCCCGCCCGCCCCGTCCCGCACCCACCCCGCCCGCTGACCTCTGCCCCGCCCGCCCCGTCCCGCACCCACCCCGCCCGCTGACCTCTGCCCGCCCCGTCCCGCACCCACCCCGCCCGCTGACCTCTGCCCGCCCCGTCCCGCACCCACCCCGCCCGCTGACCTCCGCCCGCCCGCTCCGTCCCGCACCCAACCCCCGCCCGCTGACCTCTGCCCGGCCCGCCCCGTCCCGTACCCCGCCCGCTGACCTCCGCCCGGCCCGCCCGCTCCGTCCACCCTACACGGCGGTCATCGGAGCCGGTGTCTTTTCAGCGCCGTTATCTGGACTTAATCAGTCGTTGGGTTCCGTTACGACCGCCGGGTGGCTCTGGTGGACAGTGTGCGGCGACATACAAGTGGAGGTTGAAGTCCTGCGTCGCCCGCCCAGTGGCCGGACCGCCGTGATTCAGCCGACACCGCTGAACGAGCCACACTCCACCACACCACCACAGAGTACGGAATGCTTCTGTGCTACACGATCTGCGCCGACTTTGATAAGTGTTCCGCAGGACTCGGGCCTGGAATCGGACCAGACGTGGTGTTTACACTGTACTGTAACCTCACCTCCACCTCTTAGAATTCACACTGAATAGAGAAGATTGTGACGAGCGATACTTATGGACGAGCGAAGTTCGGACAATTATCCTACCCCTAATAAAAAAACCGCCATAGACTTAACATAGGGAAATTTTATATGGCAGGCCGTGACATAAAGTGTTTTTATGCCACTAGAGTAATAACAATATTGACCAATCAGAGAGTAGGATGTCAGCTACTACGAAAAAAGTTCTGTTGGTCGTTGAGTCAATATTCATCTTTTAGTAATACAAAAGCATAGACGAGGTAGGATAAATACGAAACCGAACTCGAGTTAGACTTGTCAATGTCTATGCCACTCTGGTCAGGTCTGCTCCTCACTACACTCGGCTACGCCTCGTGTAGTAATACGCGATCTTCCAGTCGTTGCATAAACATTGTCAAGTTTAACTCTCGTTCGGTTTCTACTAAGTATGTCCCAGCTTGTTTGGTTTTTAGAGACTGACAGCTTCACCTCGTTCATATCGCTCTGTGTCAAACTCGTGGAGAACGACAACGTTAACTAACACTTGTTGGTTTCTTCTTAAGTCTGTCCAATATGTCCTTTATGTGCTGAGAACTCGAGACAAGACAGAACGTCGAACCCCAACCCCAGCAGCGGAAGATTTACTGCTATATCAAAGGCCAATCCTTCTCATACCACGTCTATGTGGTGTGGTGTACAGCCACCTTCCTCCTTCATCCCCAGCAGTGGTGGATTTACTGCTATATCAAAGGCCAATCCTTGTCATACCACGTCTATGTGGTGTGGTGTACAGCCACCTTCCTCCTTCACCCCCAGCAGTGGTAGATTTACTGCTATATCAAAGGCCAATCCTTCTCATACCATATCTATGTGGTGTGGGAAGTAAAAGAACTCTCACCTCGTAAATGTGTAGTGGTGAGATTTCTACCTTAATTCATCACATAGATTCGATCACCACCCTCGTGGTGTAAAAGAACCTTGAGAAAGTCTGGTAAGGACCTATAATGCTTGACTGGACGTTAAACCAAACAAACAAGACAGAACAGATGAAATACACCTTGTTCGTCTGTATGCCATAAGTTTAGAGCTATATTGCAGTATCTTCACCTTGAATGTCATAATTTGCTTGTTATATAGCATCGTTTATTTCGCATACACGTATTGTGCAACAGTTACATACAGAGTTGTTGAAGTTATATTTCTGTGAGACCTTTAGTTCGCACCCCAGGAAGGTGCCACTTTTCTGTAGCTCCTGTGGCCAGCAGGGATAACAAAGGTCGCCCGTGCGTAATTTAGTTGCCCACGGGCCAGTATCCGGTCGGAGAGTAGCATCCATGAATTCTAGAGGCTACCTACACTGGCAACCAGAGCTACACAAAGTTAGCTCTGGTCGGGTTAAATAAGCGGCCGCCTTGACCCTGTAGCGGGACCTGTTTGTTACTCTCCTACCAGATCTTTCGTACTGCTTGGAGAGTGTGTTAAGTCATTCTGATATTGGGATGCTATTTAATGTCAGTGAAAGGGGTGAGATAAATCCAGAAACGCACTTGAATTGTAAAATGCATAATACTCCACGAGTTTGGATGGGCCGAAATCGTTATCGAGGCAAAGTCGAGTGACGATTCCAGCCCATCCAAACGAGTGGAGTTTTGTGTATTTATACGATTCTCGATGCAGTTCTACAAAAGAAACCTATGAAAGTTTACAGCCAGAGCTCATATCCCATGAAGTTTGAATCACGTAGTAATTCACAAGGCGAAGCCGCGTGAATATTACGTGATTCAGACGAGATTGAATCAGCTCTGACCCTAAACTTGAACAGATTTCAGAATTTATCTCACCCTTCACATTGACTAATGGGCTAACCTTTGTGACATAATCCCCCATTGAATATTTTCCTAAATATCTCATGGACGTTGGTTACGAGTTCCTAATGTTAAGTCTATGAAAAGAAAATACCAGGCGTGGGATAATATACAAGAACCCAACTATGGATACCTTATACCTCGACCCCTCAATACCTTCATTGTACCTCAGTCATTCTCCGGTCCGATGCAGCCGGAGTTTAAATGTCGTCTGCTTCCCGTTATCTGGGATATAAAAGGCGGGAAATAACTGACTGAACCTGATAGGCGCCAATGATATCGATATATATGTCAATTTGCTCGGATAAGCGGCAGCCTAAGGTCACCTAGTGCGTTGCTAAGATCAGATTGCCCTTGGCAACGCTTACATCCTGTGTCCATTGTGACGTAATTGTGACGTAGACCTCTCAAGCTGAGCGTCGCGGGTCGAAGTTGTTATGGTTAAGGTGGCCCGAGGGCAGCCTCTAATATCAACACACTTCCACCAGACCTCTTTGCCCCATGGTGCCAGCAGCCCTACCGCTTAAAATAACTTTACCAACGCGGCCACCAGCTGTCCAAAACTAGGAGCAAATTGCATGCTCATCATTGATGAATGAGTGTGGAATTATATATGAATAACAATTGAAAGGTTTGGGTTACATTCAGTCTATGGATCATTTTCTGTAATCCACTTGCACCCAGTCAACTTGTTATTTCTACAACTGCCTCAGTCTAGGATCCAAGCATATCAAGCACCAGTGGGTCTTGAGGTATTTCGGTCTTCATTGATTGGTCATAGTCAGCTGGGCATGCCTCTGAGACCTTGAGACACTGGCTCCCTGCTCCTTTCACAATATTATGAGAAAACGTGGTTACTGAGCCCGTACGGACACCATACGGGTTCAGTCACTACGTTTTCTTATTACTATATACCTCCTACTCGTTTAAAACCCCGTTTTATTAACTTTTCTGCTGTTAGAAGAGTCACTACGATTCACTACGGCCCGCTGTTACAGCAGGGGCGAACATTATCTATACTACATCCCTAGCAGCGGGCAGTATTTCATAGACATTCGCACACAGGTATATAGTAATACAGTGGATGACACGCAGGGAGTGAAGAGATGGTCTTTTTGCAGCACGCTGGAAGTCTATATGTGACCCCTCTAACCTTTAGGCAGCGTATATAGCACGTGCAAGCTCTAGTTATACCATAAGGATTTCCGGAGAAACGGAGTTAAATAGAAAGCAAAGGAGCACAAGTGATATTGGCTTGATGCCTGACAGAAAAGCCACATATCTCGTCAGTCCATGTAGCAGTATGGATACAGGGCAATGTGGCATTAACAGATGACGGATATGTAGGGTTAATCAGGAGAGGCGTTGTTCGCGGTACAGTTCTGAGATGGTTAATTTATCACAACACGGCGGAGACTGTGAGTTGCTCTGACGGAGTGACAGGGGCACAGCAGGTGTCCCTTTACTTATTGTTCTGATCATATTTCAGATGGATGTCTGTTTATTGATAGCGTCTGCCTTATATCCTCTCGCCTTTACAATGTCTGGATCAATTTGAATCTATCTTCTCACTCTATTATCTATTCTTACTGATATGAACCATAGCTTTATCTCTTTTTTTCATTTGTATTGTTTTGTGAAGTCGTCTTTGAGATAGAGAAAGAGACAGACAGACAGACAGAGAGAGAGAAAAAGAGAGAATCAGAGAGACAGAGAGAAGAGAGAGAGAGAGAGGCATAGGCAGATAGACAGATACACAGACAGACACTGACACACAGTGTTAGAGAGAGACAGACAAAAAGGAAGAGACAGACAGAGAGAGATATAGACAGAAAGGGACAGTAGACAGACAGAGGGAGAGACAAAGGCAGGCAGAGAGAGAGGGAGAGACAAAGAGAGAGAGAAAGAGACAGAGACAGACAAAGAGAGTAACAGACAGACACCCAGATAGGCAGATAGACAGACAGACAGACAGACAGACAGACAAAGGGAGAGATATAGACAGAAAGAGACAGTCAGACAGACAGAGAGGGAGAGACAAAGAGGCAGAGACAGACAGACAATGTGACAGACAGAGAAATAGACAGAGACAGTCAGACAAACAGACAGACAGACAGAGATAGACAAACAGAGTGACAAACAGACAGAGAGACAGGTGGGTGGAGGCTGGCGTCATTGGCGTCTGACCAGAGCGAGACTCACCGGAAGTTGGAGCGGGGTCGGGGCGCGCCCTGGAGGCGCCTCCACAGGAGCCCCTCCACAGGAGCCCCTCCACAGGAGCCCCTCCACAGGAGCCCCTCCATACGGTGCGGGAGCCCCCTCCACAGGAGCCCCTCCATACGGCGCGGGAGCCGCCTCCACAGGAGCCCCTCCATACGGTGCGGGAGCCGCCTCCACAGGAGCCCCTCCACAGGAGCCCCTCCATACGGTGCGGGAGCCGGCCGCAGGGGGGAGCTGTGTGTGAATGTATTGATCAGCTTTTATCCCGGCCCGCCCACAGTGATCGGCCCCGGAGGACGCACAACCAACGCATTCAGTGTTTCACTGCCAACCCATGACCGCCCAGTTATATCATTGCCAACCCCCACCTAGACTTACTCAAGTCTTTGATTATGAACATTCATTAAATGATGAAACACAATAAGAATAAAGTTCATTAAAGTATGTATCCTTCTCTGACTGGCCCATCAGTCTTTGATTATAAATATTCATTAAATGATGAAACACAATAAGAATAAAGTTCATTAAAGTATGGATCCTTCTCTGACTGGCCCACGAATCAAAGACTTGTCCACTATGAACCAAATCTCCTGTTTATGGCCCCCAGCCACTCCCTGTAACCCTATACTTCCTCCTAACCCTCCCTATTCCCCTCCTCCAGTTCCCTGACCACCTGTGTTGTCATAGCAATAAATTTCGCCTGCTCCTAACTGTGACCCAATTGAGATCAAAGTGAAAGGATATCAGATATCCTGACCAGTAGCCAGGATATCTGTATGAAGAGTGTTGGGAATACTGGAGCTAAACAGTGCCAGAAATCCAACACCATTACTGATTGTACCAGTCCCTGTATCCCAGCGAGGAGGGTAGCCATAGGATGCAGGGACTGGAGCCAGTATCCTAGCGAGGAGGGTAGCCATAGGAAACAGGGACTGGAGCCTGTATCCCAGCGAGGAGGGTAGCCATAGGATGCAGGGAATGGAGCCTGTATCCCAGCGAGGAGGGTAGCCATAGGATGCAGGGAATGGAGCCTGTATCCCAGCGAGGAGGGTAGCCATAGGATGCAGGAACTGGAGCCTGTATCCCAGCAAGGAGGGTAGCCATAGGATGCAGGGACTGGAGCCTGTTTCCCAGTGAGGAGGTTAGCCATAGGATACAGGGACTGGAGCCTGTATCCCAGCGAGGAGGGTAGCCATAGGATGCAGGGAATGGAGCCTGTATCCCAGCAAGGAGGGTAGCCATAGGATGCAGGGACTGGAGCCTGTATCCCAGCGAGGAGGGTAGCCATAGGATGCAGGGACTGGAGCCTGTATCCCAGGGAGGAGGGTAGCCATAGGATGCAGGGACTGGAGCCAGTATCCCAGTGAGGAGGGTAGCCATAGGATGCAGGGACTGGAGCCAGTATCCCAGTGAGGAGGGTAGCCATAGGATGCAGGGACTGGAGCCAGTCTAGCCCCCACTCTGCTGGAGAGAGTATAGCACCATCCACCCCTCACTGACCGTGCTCCCACACCCCGCCCTATCACCCCAACCCTCCCGTGGTCATCACGGCTGTCCTAATTGTTTGTTTTTATCTGTTTTATGTGCGTCTATAATGATCGGAGGCTCCCCAACCCAGACCCCTGAGTCCTATCTCGTTGGTCAGTACCCCACAACCACACCATCACCACCAACTAAAAACAATACAAGCGGTACCACCGCCCGTCCACACACCCAGAGCTATCCACGGCAGGCAATTTCTAATCGGTTATTGTCAGTGTCCCTGTGCGTTATTGCCACTCGAATAGGTTTTCTATAGATATTCTTTTGATAATTTATATGGAGATTCGGTATCGTAGCTATGATTTCTCTTGTTTTGTTTTTTTTAAATTCAGAGTTTTAACGTGTGGTTCAGATGAAGGGTTAGTTTTCTAACAGTGGATACATTTGTACAACGGTCTAGTGAGTGTTCGCCACAGGCTGTGTGATCTGCTGGGGTGGACAGCAATTACCAATCTGTTCACCCTCTTGGTTGCCTCGCCTCCTCGTGGTGCAGACCGGATATGTTTGCACGCAAGCATAACTAAAGCGACCGGGGTGGGGAGTTAGCTCAGTGGTAAAGAGCATTGGACTTTGTTGATTCGAGTCCCACTGCAGCCACTTTTCTCCTTCACCCCCCAGCAGTGGTAGATATACTTCTATATCAAAGGCCAATCCTTCTCATACCATGTCTATGTGGTGTGTGAAGTAAAAAAAACTCTCACCTCGGTAAATGTTTAGGGGTTACAGTGCGCCCAAATATTCACCACGGGCGCAGTTTGCCCGAACATTATCTATACTGCACCCCTAGCAACGGGTAGTATTTCATAGACGTTTGGCCATAGGTATGTAAAATACAACTACATAACCAAGCCAGTTTCTTCTGAAAGTAACACTACAAAGTCAGTCTTAGTTTCAACTTAAAATCTAATTAAATAAAGACAGATTGAACCCGTCAGTACTAATTACACTTACATAATTAAACAATTATCAATGGTTGTGAGAGGGAAGTCACACGATACCGCCATGCCAGACTTCAGTTTCACGTGCATGCTCGGAGTGATTGTCTTTGTTAGCTCCTACTCAAAGCTGGCTTCACTTTAACAGAGCATCCCTTCAACAAGCTGTCCATCAACATGTATCTGGACAGATCTATGCGATCATTATTGAAGGCAAATCCGGCAAAGTATTGTTCGACGTCCTTTGGTGTCTGAAATTGAATATCTTCTGTTTTTAAGGCTGAATTGATAATTCTTTGTCCCATTGTACACTGGTATCCGCATCGTAGCCTATTGGATTCCTTGTCTTTCTCAGACTTATTTGGTGTATTAAATAACTGAACATGAATAGGGAGACCTTATTTGGTATGCACCCTATAAAGAGCTGGAAACTGAGGGTATCTTGCCGAATGTATACATTGTAATTATGAGATATCATTTAGTACGAGGCCTTTATCTCACCCCTGTCTTTTGTCCCATGTGCTTAACATTGGGAACTCGTTGTCCATGCTACTATAAGTATTACCGTCCGTTCTCCATGGTCTATGTATATATATATATATATATATATATATATATATATATATATATATATATATATATATATATATATATATATATCCTGTGTGTTGTCCATTCTGCTAGTGTGTACAAGGTTGAGATAAATACAGAAAGCAACTCGTTTTGGTCAAAGAAGTCGTTCTCCAACTCGTTTGAATGCTGTGATATTATCTTGGCTGTTGCTTCGTTCATATCACCCCGCATCGAACTCGTTCAAACCCAACGTAAGTCTAAAAGTACATATTGGAGTCAAACTACCCACACAACTAACTGCGCCATGTACAAGTAGACTGCGGTCCACACGATAGTGCAGTTTGGACACTGTGCGTAGTTTGAAACAAGTCGCTGGTTCCTGGCGTTTCCGTTCAGTCCGCCATCTGCCGGTCGGCGGCTGTAAACTGGTACCTGTCGGTGTCTGAGATAAAGCCATTACACTTACCGTCTGCTTCTTCCCGCCGTTAGGCGTCCCCTCCGGGTCCCCGGTCCTCTCTGATCTCCCCGCTCAGTCTGGTACCTTCTCACGAGGCTGCTAACCGCATCCCACAACCACACACACAACCTCCTCCTGCTCGTCCTCCTCCAGTCCCACCGACTCGCCGACAAGTATCCGCTCTCTAACACCAACCACCAACCACCGCCGCTACAACAACACGCAAAAAATATGGCCGCTCCCTAGTTTCCGGTTCCGGCCGACAGACCTGTTTTGGGCGTTGGTCGGAAGATGGCGCTGGGGAGGTGATAGAGACGCGCCTGCGCAGTGTGGAGGCGGACGTGGCTCCGTCTGGTGGCGGTGATTTGACGTGTGTGTGTGTGTGTGTGTGTGGGGGGAGGGGGGTGATGGGATGGCGGAGTCAGTGTCACGTGGTCTTGTGGTCTCTATTTAGCACCACAGAGGGCGCTGAGGGCTCGCATTGTTGAGACGGCGGTTTTGTGGTGGGCAGCAGATCGGTGGGTGGTGAGTGAGAGGGAGGGAGGACGGTCTGAGGTGTGTCAGGTGTGTGCGGGTTAAAGGTGACCGTACGTCTGTGTGGCGTCTCGCCGGTGATCCGTGCGGGAGGGTGCGGGGTGCGGGGTGCCGGGTGGTGCGGGGGGGTGCCGGGGGTGCCGGGGTCACAGTGGATGATGACGGCGAAATGTGGGCAGGTCCTGGTTGGTATTGTGCAGGACCGCGCCAATCTCTCTACAGGCACCAGACGATCCCACCATCCTCACCCCCAGACCACAGGCTACAGACCAGGCCCTCCAGATCATGCCATCCAAACGTCGCCCTCCACACCCTGCCCTCCACACCCCGCCCTCCAGGCCCCGCCCTCCACACCCTGCCCTCCACACCCCGCCCTCCAGTCCCCACACGCCCCGCCCTCCACGCCCCGCCCTCCACACCCTGCCCTCCACACCCCGCCCTCCAGTCCCCACACGCCCCGCCCTCCACGCCCCGCCCTCCACGCCCCGCCCTCCACACCCCGCCCTCCACACCCCGCCCTCCAGTCCCCGCCCTCCACGCCCCGCCCTCCACGCCCCGCCCTCCACACCCCGCCCTCCACACCCCGCCCTCCACACCCCGCCCTCCACACCCCACACGCCCCGCCCTCCACACCCCACACGCCCCGCCCTCTACACCCCACACGCCCCGCCCTCCACACCCACACGCCCCGCCCTCCACACCCCGCCCTCCACACCCCGCCCTCCACACCCCGCCCTCCACACCCCACCCTCCACGCCCCGCCCTCCACGCCCCGTCCTCCACACCCCACCCTCCACACCCCGCCCTCCTCACCCCGCCCTCCACACCCCGCCCTCCAGTCCCCGCCCTCCACACCCCGCCCTCCACACCCCGCCCTCCACACCCCACACGCCCCGCCCTCCACACCCCGCCCTACACACCCCGCCCTCCACACCCCGCCCTCCACACCCTCCACACCCCGCCCTCCACACCCCGCCCTCCACACCCCACACGCCCTGCCCTCTACACCCCACACGCCCCGCCCTCCACACCCACACGCCCCGCCCTCCACACCCTGCCCTCCACACCCCGCCCTCCACACCCGCCCTCCACACCCTGCCCTCCACGTCCCGCCCTCCACGCCCCGCCCTCCACGCCCCGCCCTCCACACCCTGCCCTCCATGCCCCGCCCTCCACACCCCGCCCTCCACACCCCGCCCTCCACACCCCGCCCTCCTCACCCCGCCCTCCACACCCCGCCCTCCACACCCCGCCCTCCACACCCCGCCCTCCACACCCCGCCCCCCACACCACGCCCTCCACACCCCGCCCTCCATACCCCGCCCCCCACACCCCGCCCCCCACACCCCGCCCTCCTCACCCCGCCCTCCACACCCCGCCCTCCACACCCCGCCCCCCACACCCCGCCCTCCACACCCCGCCCTCCACACCCCGCCCTTCACACCCCGCCCTCCACACCCCGCCCTCCACACCCCGCCCTCCACACCCCGCCCTCCACACCCCGCCCTCCACACCCCGCCCTTCACACCCCGCCCTCCACACCCCGCCCTCCTCACCCCGCCCTCCACACCCCGCCCTCCTCACCCAGCCCTCCACACCCCTCCCTCCTCACCCCGCCCTCCACACCCCGCCCTCCACACCCGTCCTCTCCGGCTGCGTGCCCCTCCCTGAACCGCAGTCACCGCACAGCCGAGGGGACCTCACACAATTATAGATAGCCCATCCATGGATCAGTTCCCAACCTAAAAAAACACCATAAAATGTGTATATAGGAGGAGGGATGCGCTTTGAAAATACATTCCGTGCGATCTGGCGAGTCACGGTCTATTGAGGTATGACCATAAGTTCGAGTTTATCAGGGACCGGCCTCGGGCGCTGAGAGGCACGCGACCCGCCCGGCGCTGCTCCCATAGACCGGAGACTGTACAGTAGAACCCCGCTTACAGGACACTCCGCTTAAGGGAGCACCCCGATTAAGGGGGCACCCCGCTTACAGGGGACACCCCGATTAAGGGGACACCCCGATTACAGGACACCCCGCTTAAGGGGACACCCCACTTAAGGGGACACCCCACTTAAGGGGACACCCCACTTAAGGGGACACCCCACTTAAGGGGACACCCCGGTTACAGGACACCCTGATTAAAGGGACACCCCGCTTAAGGGGGACACCCCGCCTAAGGGGTCACCCCAAATAAGGAGACACCCGGATTAAGGGGGCACCCCGCTTAAGGGGGCACCCAATTAAGGGGAAACCCCGATTAAGGAGACCCCAATTGAGAAGACACCCTGATTAAGGGGACAATGTGCTCAGAAAGTAAATTTTTCTCTCTGTCAAGAGTTTAACCCGGCTTAAGGGGGAGATTTACTGCTATATCAAAGGCCAATCCTTCTCATACCTTGTCTATGTGATTTGGTGTACAGTCATCTTTCACCTTCACCCCCAGCAGTGGTAGATTTACTGCTGTATCAAAGGCCAATCCTTCTCATACCATGTCTATGTGGTGTGGGAAGTAAAAGAACTCTCACCTCGGTAAATGTGTAGGAGTGAGATTTCTACCTAAATCCATCTCATAGATTCGGTTAAACCCAAAGTAAGCCAAATTGAACAAACTAGATGTAAACTACCGAAACAAACAAACACAAACAAAGAGCAGGGATACCCCCTTAGGCGGGGTTTTACTGTAGTTCTATTTTTCTCACCCCTGGTATTCCCCCCCCCCCCCCCCCCATAGACTTAACATTATTAACTCGTACTAAACGCCCATAGGGTATTGAGATGAAATACTCAATGGGGGATTCTGTCATAATTGTTAGCCCATCAGTCAGTGTGAAAGGTGAGATGAATTCAGAAACCAATTCAAGTCTACCCATCTAGTTTGAATAGTGTAGTAATTTACACGCCTTTCTATGTGATTTACTACGCGATTCCAACTTGATAGGTTTCCTTTCCTAGTCGCCTTTTTGCCATCCATGGGCCTGTTGAATAATCCAGGATACTACGTGTAGACCCTTTTCTGTATGCCATAGAGACCCAGGGACGATGTGGGTCAACTTTATTTAACACTTATGGACGACCTTATGGACGGCTTATGCTGTCTTAGAGAACAGACTTTAATATATAACTATATTGATACTGTCATGGCGAACGAACCTAAAACGATAACCCTTGCACAAGGTACAGGAAAGGTCATTATGTAAGATCTTAGATTATTTAACGGGCCCCAGAGTTCACCACGGATCTGCGACACGTTTATGGGTGAGGAGAGTCTGAGGTAAAGCCTGTTCATCTGCCGTGTCGTTACTCCACGTTACGGATCGGGAGGAAGGAGAAATAGTGTAGTTTATACGTGACCGGGGGCTCTCCCGCCCTTTATCCCGCTGCCTCTCACTCCCAGTACAGAGGTGGCAGTTTTCCTCTTTACCAGGGAAATCCTTGTTTTTAATTTCAATATGGGGCCATCCATAAAGTACGTACGCAGAATTTCTTAGATTTTTGGACCCCCCCCCCCCCCACCCCTCCTGATCTTGTACGAAATAGAACAAAGAGAGAGCATACGCAAAATTTCAAAAAATTCTGACCCCCCCTCAGTGCGTACGTACTTTTATGAATGGCCCCTAAATAAAATTCCCTTTTCTTGTGTAAAACAAAGAGAATAAATTGGACTCATTCACACTCATAAACAATGTTTTGAAAATCCCCACACATCCCAGGCCGTAAATTCCAAATGGAAAATATTTCCTTTTTTTTCCATGGGTCCAACTGTCAACCCTACTAGTATCAGTAACACTCTCCTAGCAGATCTTTTGAGGCGCTAGCGCTTACTTATCTCTGCCCTGACCCACTGACGCCATACGCTGATACCCCGGGTATCTACTAAAGACAGGAGGTACCAGCTAACATTTCAGATTCAAAACGAGGTAACTGTCAAATGTTATAAAAGTCAAACAACTTATATACCATGAGTTGCGAAATATGGGAATTGTTAAAGGAGCTTCACAGACAATCCAGCTGCTTCTTTTTAAGATTTTAACCACTTTATAATGTGAATCGACAGTTGATTAGACTGCCCCTTTGAGTGAGCACATGTGTCATGTTGACAAACAAAACCCTGCAACACATGAGGTGCTCTCCAGTGAAGAAAGTAATCCCTAATAATATGTCTGATTTTAAATATCAAGTTACATAAACTAGTGTAAATCATTTATCATATAATATTTATATACATGTAGAACCCAAAATACTGCCCAAAGTGCTAAGAAGATATTTGAAAAACTGGCGGATGGGACAGATTTTGTCCCGAACAGGCAGGTCAGTGCCGCCGCAGGACGTCGAGCGCCGAATCTCTGCTAGGAGAGTGTATCAGTCACTAACGAAGTAGACCATCACGGGTATAGTTTAGATATTTAGCTGACCTTTGTGGTGTGCCCGGCTGCTGTGAGACCCTGAAGGATTATTCGTTGTCATGAAACTGCATACTTCACGAAGTCTGGTGTAGTCCGGTGTAGTCTGGTGTAGTCTGGTGTAGTCTGGTGTGCCATGTCGGTTTTTGTCTGGTTTGCATGTGCCGTGGATGATGCATGTTTACGTATCACCAACAACGAACATCAGATTCAAAACCATTGTAGAGACTGCCGCGAGAAAGAAAATCCACAGAATTCAGGGATGCCAGGGATTTTTTTTTTTTTCATTTTCAAAGTAAAAGAATAATTCCTTGTGTAATATTGATATACCAACTGCTAAATTACCCAATTCAACCACAGCCCATGATCCCCCACTGAACCTCCCCACCGACCCATGTAAAAACTTGAGCTTTTCCTTGATTCCCCACTGTAATGCATATGTAATGCATAAACCCTGTATTGCAATAACAAATATTTCAATGGTTATTTTCTGACCCCAACTGGCAACCCTGCAGAATACCCGCCAATATTTCCATGGTAGTTGTGTGGCAAAATGGTGAACCATCTACTTCGTGTATTATCTGTCACTTAGCGGCCTCTGGGTGGAGAGTGAAGTAAGCAGTTGAATGTACGGCCCTAAGTAGGCTATTATATCCCATAATACACTGCGGTGCACCCTTCGCCACCTGGTGGAAGGGGTGGGGAGTTAGCTCAGTGGTTAGAGCACTTGACTTTTAATCCTAAGGTTGCAGGACTTCGAGACCCACCCCCAGCAGTGGTAGATTTACTGCTATATCAAAGGCCAATCCTTCTCATACCATGTCTATGTGGTGTGGGAAGTAAAAGAACTCTCACCTTGGTAAATGTGTAGGAGTGAGATTTCTACCTGAATTCATCACATTCGATCACCACCCTCATGGTGTAAAGGAACCTTGAGAAAGTCTGATAAGGACCTACGATGGTTGACTGGACGTTAAATCAAACCAATAAACAAACCTGGTGGAGAAGCAATGAAGGTGTCAGGACCATTCTACCGTTATTTCCTGTTTCCTGCTATTTATGGTGTATTAAATATCATTTTTAATGATAAAGATAATTAGCAGGATTTTGGAAATGCTCCTTATGTGTTTTCTATGGACACTTTGTATTAGGTGGATATATCTGTATGCTCTGGGTTTGGTGATACACATCCCCTATGTGTTTTCTATGGACACTTTGTATTAGTTAGATATATCTGTATGCTCTGGGTTTGGTGATACGCACTGCCTAACTCCACTAAATGGACATGGACACAAGCAATCTCAGGAATTGGAGCGGGTGGAAGATTGCTACCTAACCCTTTTCGTCAGTATAAATAAAAGCTTTTAAAAAAATAAAAGAAATACTTCATAGATGGCCCTAGACCTCAGTGGCTACCCTGGTGTGGCTGACTTGTAAAATCTAGGTTCAGCACGGACGTATACTCTGTCACCATTAGTGGAGCAGAGAGAGGTGCATGGGACTGGTCGTTAAAGCCAGACGTCTGCCACACAACCACCGTTATAGCGAAACAAAACCCGCCCCGCCCCGCCGCCCGCCCACAACGCCGCTTATTTACCCCCACTGACAATCTGCCGAGCACCAGGACTGAAAACACCGCCGGGAATCAGCCCTACACACTCTCCCAGCAGATACTTCGAGGCATGAACGCTACTCTCTGCCACAACCCAGTGACGTGATAGGCTGGCTCCCCAGGTATCCGCTAGGGACAGAGGGGACCAGCCAACATTTCGGATTCAAAACGGGGCAACTGTCAAAAGTTATGAAACCCAAACAACTCATATATATCATGAGTTGTGAAATATAGGAATTGTTAAATGAGCTTCAGAGATAATCCAGCTGGGTTTTTTAAACCACTTTATAATGTGAATCCACAACTTTTTGACAAACAGAACCCCGCAACACATGAGGTGCTTTCACTGAAGACAGTAATCTCTGTGACTGTCTGATTTGACATAACAAATAACAGAAATGAGTGTATATCATTTACCATAGAAATATGTACATTTACAAGTAAACCACAAAATACTCCCCCAAATCTCTGAAAATTAAGATATTTGAAAAACTAGCGTATGGGCCAGATTTTGGCCCAAACAGGCAGGTTGGGGCAGAGATATAAAAGGCCTCGGGAAGTAGAGCGCAGGATCTCTGCTAGGAGAGTGTCACCCATATAACGTCATTGGGCGGATATTAGGTTCGGCGATGAAAAAGGCCGTCAATTCTACGTCACCGCATCGTATCTCAGCCTGTATCAAGGCTTTTAGGCCTGGGTTTTCCTTGTTCAGCCTAATGATTAGTTTTTGCAGTAAGGGTGTTGTCATGTTTAAGTGCAAACACCTTTATTATATCGTCTGTTTACTGTAGGCCTACTCTGTCATTATCAACGTGATATGCACGGTTGTAATTGAAATAGCAGCAATGGATTATATCACGGATATTAAGCCGGGCACCCAGCGCTTGCGATATGGCCCCGACATGGCTACGACATGGGTATACATCAAAATTACTGCATCATGGCCTTTTCATGATGATGAAAAATTCGGTTTTATAGAATAGGAGACTACGAAACTGAATTATTGCATCGTTGCTGTGTGGGAAAGTTGAAAAAGATTTATGTGTCGTTGTATGTCGGAAGGCTCGTTGTAGTGTGTCGGGAGCTCAGTGGGTTCCTGGCCTTACGGTCAAGGAATATATGGAAACAGGGTTACTGTGGCTGTATGTGATAAATACATGGTAAAATTGACGATAAAGCGAATTGACGATAAAGCCTTCGGCATCGGTTCGTTTTATCGTGAATTTTACCAAGTATCTATCACGTACAGACACAGTAACCTTGTTTTCGTATTATCATATACCTTAAAATATCCAATTTTTAACTTTGTTTCTGGGCGAGTTTTTGGATTTCGCCACCGCACATGCCCTGTACACCACATACATACCCTGTACGTCACCTAGGTGTCGTACGGATATAAATATGACATGGGTAGGAGCGGGCCGTATGTGTAGGATATACTACCACAGGTATATAATAATGCATCATACTCATTCAAGAAAGTAAAGCTGAATACATTCAATGAATCAACACGTAGAACGGTGTACTTGCAGTATACGAGTTACAGAAGGGTTGCTATGTATACATGTGCTAAAATAGCCAGTTTGAAACTCTCATTTATATACTACTTGGTAGCCAGCTTGAAACACTCATTTATATACTACTTGGTAGCCAGGTGCCAGGTTGAAACACTCATTTATATACTACTTGGTAGCCAGGTTGAAACACTCATTTACATACTACTTGGTAGCCAGGTGCCAGGTTGAAACTCTCATTTATGTACTACTTGGTATTTTAGGTACCATTTGGCTTTCATATGTTCCCTGCTACTGGGTTCGTACAGAGCCTGGAAAACCTGGAAAAGCCTGGAATTATGCTCTGGGGAATTCCAGGCCTGGAAAAGCCTGGAATTCTCACATAGAGCCTGGAAAAACCTGGAGGAGCCTGGAAAATTTAGTTTTGCATAAAACGATTTTTTTTTAGTTCATTAAATTCTGGCAAATTGCAAATAATATAGCATGGGTTTGATTATATGTCTTCATATTTAAGGTACTACTGACAGAATTAAGATTAGGGACCATACTATTGCCCGGATTAAGATTAGGGACCATACTATTGCCCGGATTAAGATTAAGGACCATACTATTAACAGTATTAAGATTAAGGACCATACTATTAACAGTATTAAGACTAAGGGCCATATTATTAACAGTATTAAGATTAAGGACCATACTATTAACAGTATTAAGACTAAGGACCATACTATTAACAGTATTACGATCAACGATTAATGAAGGTCTAAGCCTACACTACGTCACAAATGCCACTGACTGTAACAGCAGACACGATCATGTCGTGGTGATTGTACCGGAAGCGAGACAGCACGTGTTTATACTCCTCCACTTTGAGCATGCGCAGAACCGCTGCCCGCCACGCGTGCACGCCGTCATAACTGCCCCCTGGTGGCAGGCGGGCGCGGCCCATCCGGTTTGCCCCCGGGCGAGTCGGGACAACGTGATTCGGGGCGTCTGCGGTTGACAGGAGGGTGGAAGGCGGCGTGGGGGGGGGGGGGGGGTGCGAGGAGGTGGAGGGGGGGGGGTGGGGGGATAAGGATAACGTCGCTATGATATGCCGGTGTGATGCGAAATTTGGTTACCCTGGGAAAAATGGTAATTATCGCCCACTAGTATCTTGTGCGCATGCGCGAACATGCACAGTGTTGAAGTCAACCATTGAAGAGTGAACAATTTGCCGAAATTAAGCATATCACAATATATCATGACATGTAATTCTCATGTTTAAATACTATTTTTTTTCATTTATTTACATTAAAATCACATCAAAATAATAGTACGTCCAATAGTCTGTGATATCTGAACGGAAGAACGTGTCCAGATGCATGCACGTATATTTTTCCTGGGGTAACCAAATCTCGCAGCACACCGGCTTCTGAAGGGGAGGGATAGAGTGTGTCTAACCTCTCCCACAAACACACACACGCTCAGTGCCGTTATATGGCAGGCCATTTAGGGCATGGCCTCGGGCTGGGGTGAGGGAGGGGCGCTGGAGTGAGGCCCGAGGTCCGGGACGAGGGACGAGGCAGCGGGGGAATACTTTACTCTAGACTTGCTCAAGTCTTTGATTATGAACATTCGTTCATTAATCTCAATATCAGAATTAAGTTCATTATAGTATGTATCCTTCTCTGACTGACCCATGAATCAAAGACTTGTCCACTATGAACTGAAACTCCTGTTTATGGCCCCAAACTGCTCCCTGTAACCCTGTACCTCCTCCTGCCCCACCCTGTATCCCAGCGAGGAGGGTAGCCATAGGATGCAGGAACTGGAGCCTGTATCCCAGCGAGGAGGGTAGCCATAGGATGCAGGGACTGGAGCCTGTATCCCAGCGAGGAGGGTAGCCATAGGATGCAGGGACTGGAGCCTGTATCCCAGTGAGGAGGGTAGCCATAGGATGCAGGGACTGGAGCAAGTCCTGTATCCCAGCGAGGAGGGTAGCCATAGGGTGCAGGGACTGGAGCCTGTATCCCAGTGAGGAGGGTAGCCATAGGATGCAGGGACTGGAGCCAGTCCTGTATCCCAGCGAGGAGGGTAGCCATAGGATGCAGGGACTGGAGCCTGTATCCCAGTGAGGAGGCTAGCCATAGGATGCAGGGACTGGAGCCAGTCTAACTTTACTTCTGCACGTATAGTGTTCACTATTCTCATACTCACAACATTTATGGGTATTTCATGTCGGGTATTTGTTGTTGAAATATGATAGTCGCCCTTGCATACGAACAGCCCTAAAAAGCATAAACCTGAAATAGTGTATGAATTTAAAAGAGGTTAAAAGGGATTGAATTCAGACCGTTTAGCGCATCGCTGCTGGGGCCATCCATAAAATATGTACGCAGAATTTTAAAAATAATTTCGTCCTCAACCCTCAAACTTTGTGGGTTCGAGTTCCACCCCCAGCAGTGGTAGATTTACTGCTACATCAATGGCCAGTCCTTCTCATACCATGTCTATGTAGGGTGGGAAGTAAAAGAACTCTCACCTCAGTAAATGTGTAGGGGTGAGATTTCTACCTGAATTCATCACATAGATTCGATCACCAGCCTTGTGGTGTAAAAGAACCTTGAGAAAGTCGTGTAAGGACCTGTAATGGTTAACTGGACGTTAAATCAAAACAAACAAACAATCTTCATAAAGTCACTTCCGGTTGGCAACAACCAGCAAGGGGGGGGGGGGGGGTGTTTTGGGTTAAAAATCCAGTATCCTTTCCCTAAATTATAAATGTCTAATTTCTCCCAGACGGCAGGCTATATAATGGTTGACTGGACGTTAAATCAAACCAAACAAACAAACACAGGGCCTCTGTGGGTGTGTCAGGAGGGTGTCTATGTTGGTGTGGGGGAGGGGGTGGCCGTCAGTGGGTATTTACCACCCAGTGAGGGTGACAGTGAACTTGTATTGATCCCCATGGTGTGGAAGCTACCCTCATGTTAACCCCTCTACCCTCTCCAGCCCCCTGCCAAATACATACTACATACAATCACTACACACACACATGCATATAAATGCATATTCACATACTCTTCTTGGATTTAATTTTTTTTCTCATTTTTTTTTCAAGGTAGCATCGGCCTGTAATAGAGGTGTTATTGCCACGTCGTAATAATCTCTTCTTGGATATAGAGGTGGGGAGTTAGATCAGTGGTTAAGGCACTGGACCTTTACCTCACCCCTGGTATTTTTTTTCCATATACTTAACATTTAGAACTCATATTCCTAGCCCTGAAATATATAGGAAAAATATCCAATAGGGGATTATGTCACAAATGTTAGCCCATTAGGGGGCCATCCATAAAGTATGTACGCAAATTTTTTGAAATTTTGGACCCCTCTCCCAATCTTTTACGCAATAGAACAAAGAGGGAGCATTACAATATTTCCGAAATCTTTGACTCCCCCCCCCCCCTTAGTGCGTACGTACTTTATGGATGGCCCCTTAGTCAATGTGAAGGGGGTGATAAATTCAGAAACATTCAAGCTAAAATAAAAGTTTAACAAAAAAATATATATATACGAGACAGATTCACGTCTAGGGTATATTGTAGCTTAAATTTTCGTTTCGTTGGAGTTTACCAGGAACTCCACAGTTGGGAAAAAACAACGTAGTCGCAACGTGGTGGGTGAAGGAAGCGTACGCTAAGCCTCGTTCAACAAATGACGTCTAGTATATATACCTGACTAGCACCCCGTCCCCCCTCCCTCACACACCTCATGATGACTGCCACCTCGGACACGCATTCAGTATGGACGTGACACACGACGGAACCCCGGCCCCCGTCCACCTGGCGGCCGAGTCGGCCAGCGCTGATGAGTTTCCGGCGAGCGGGTGGCGGGCTGGCGGGCTGGCGGGCAGATTTGCCGGGGCACCTTTGTGGGCGGGTTTTTATAGAGCGACCTGGTTGCCCTGACGACCCGGGGTCACGCGAAACGGCAACACGTCTTCTACACTGGCCGCCAGGGCCACACTACGCTAGCTGTGGTCAGGTTAAATGCGTGGCCGACTTGAACCAGTAGTAGTCAGGGTCTGTTATTCTACACCCAGATTATCTGTACTGCTTGGAGAGTGAGTCGTTTTGTACTCTCGAACCCAATTAAAAATTTTCTTATTTCCTTTCGTGTATATTTAAAAATATATAATGAACATAAAGCTAGTTTTCATTATCAATTCGTGAGGTTAATAATGTTTTCTAGTAGGTAGATCTGTTTTCGGAACTTAAATGGAACAACAGTATTATGGTTGAGGCACACACAGAGTGATACCGTGTGAGATTTAACCCGACCGACCCCTGTACCGTAGCTCAGCGTAGATAGGGAATGGCTGCCAAACTACACTCCTTCTCCCACGGACAGTTCACAGTGACCGTCGCCAGGTGTCGCCACCAGCCGAGAACGCGCGATTTCACACTCTCCCAGCAGAGATCCTGCTCTATTTCCTGTGCGCGCTCATATCTCTGCACCGACCTGCCTGTCTGGGACAAAATCTTTCCCATCCGCCAGTTTTTCACTGCAGCCACCTTTCTCCTTCACCCCCAGCAGTGGTAGATTTACTTCTATATCAAAGGCCAATCCTTCTCATACCATGTCTATGTGGTGTGGGAAGTAAAAGAGCTCTCGCCTTGGTAAATGTTTAGGGGTGAGATTTCTACCTAAATCCATTACATAGATTCGATCACCACCCTAGTGGTGTAAAAGAACCTTGAGAACGTCTGGAAAGGACCTATAATGGTTGACTGGACGTAAAATCAAACCGACAAACAAACAAAACCTTGGTAAATGTTTAGGGGTGAGATTTCTACCTAAATTCATCACATAGATTCAGTCAAACCCAAAGTAAGTCTAATTGAACAAATCGGACGTTAAACTACTCAAACAAACAAACAAACAAATAAGCGCTAGCACCTGGAAATATCTGCTGGGAGGATATTTTATTCAAATCCTGTGAGATATGGAGCAGCAGATATATGCAGCCACAAACTGTAACGTGATGAATATTACATCAAGAGCAGATGTATTTATTTCTTGTAAAGAAGTATTTCTTTTATTTGGTTAAAGTAGTCTCATTACACATGTATTGTAAAGAAATACGATTTGATGATTCATCATAAAAGATCTGCTCCTACGTTGTCTGGTTGTAGCTGCCATATGTTATTTTCAGTAGTTTCCTTTTTATCAAATCAAGAATTGTCCCTGGGCATCCGGGAGAGTCGAGTATCCCCAAAAAATTAATTTTAAATCGGAAATTCATTGTTCAGTCTGACAGGAGCATCGTGAGAGCTACAGACAGGAGGATGGCGTATTTTAAACCGACAGCTAAATGATTTATCAAAATAAAACCATTGTATCTTTTTCCTACATTGTCTTTCAAATCAGATTCTCCTCTGTTTCAATTGAAAAGTTAACTGCTCCATTTCCCAATAAAACCATTCATTGTAGCTCGTCATTTTAGACGTAATGAAGCAATGGGATCTGTTTTTCAACATGTATTTTCTGAACAAAAGCACATATTAGATTTTTGCGACGAATATGCATTATTTTGTAGAATGATGTCCAATGTCAGTTTTCAACTTATCAGTGGATATCCACTTTTTCGTAAAAAAAAAATCTTTTTCAATATATTGAATTGTGTTATTTTATCTTCATTCATGCCAATAAATCTGGTTTGCATTTAAAATTAAAACTACTAAGTTAGGCCACTCCAAAAAACAACTTGTTTCTCATCACCAAGCTATGAAAAATATGATGAGGGCGTTTTTTTTGGGTTTTTTTGTTTGCTATATTAAAGATGGCTTTTGAAGTGCCATAAAATGGGCTTCAGACATACAGTAAAACCCTGCATAAGCAGACACCCTCCGATCCGGGCCAAAGTGGCCGCTTACGCGGGGTGTCTGCTTACAAAGGATTTCCAGATCTTTATTGGCTATACATTTAATGCATTCTTGACATCAGGAGCTTTAATTTGATACTAAATACACATACCTTTCATAATTTCTATCAAGGTTCACCTATCTTTAAAAAAAAAAAAGAATCTCCTAAAATCACTTTTTCTGATGCGCGCGGTGATGAGAAACAGGTTTTTTTTTGAGTGGCCTTACTCAAGTTAGAGACGCATACAGGCCACGGGCCAGAACCTCCATTACCTTCTGAATTTGAAAATTTCCCATTGTCACCTTGTTCATATCATTCCACCTCAAACTTGTGGAGATTTGATGACTTTGATGACCACAACTTCTTTACTACTGCCAGGGGGTTCCAGACCTCAAACTTAGACACTGCTTCCTCGTGTAGTGGTCTGCTGGGGTGGACAGCAATTACCAATCTGTTCACCCTCTTGGTCGCCTTGCTTTCTTGTGGTGCAGACCGGATATGCTTGCACGCAAGCATAACTAAAGCGACTTGGGTGAGGAGTTAGCTCAGTGGTAAAGAGCACTGGACTTAAAATCCCAAGGTTGTTGGACTTTGTTGATTTGAGTCCCACTGCAGCCAATTTTCTCCTTCACCCCCAGCACTGGTAGATTTACTACTATGTCAAAGGCCAATCCTTCTCATACTATGTCTATGTGGTGTGGTAAGTAAAAGAACTCTCACCTCCTAAATGTGTAGGGGGTGAGATTTCTACCTGAATTCATTACATAGAATCGATCACCACCCTCGTGGTGTAAAACAACCTTGAGAAAGTCTGGAAAGGACCTAAAATGGTTAACTGGATGTTAAATCAAAACGAACAAACCAAACAAACAATCCTCATGTAGTCACTTCTGGTTGGCAACAAAACCAGCAAGGGGGGGGGGGGGGTGTTTTGGGTTAAAAATACAGTATCTTTTCCCTAAATTATGAAGGTCTAATTTCTCCCGGACGGCAGGCCCCGGTTGACCGGCGTGTGTCTTAGTAATGGACACCACACAAGCCGCGCCCTCTTGATATAGACCACCCCTACAGATTTTATTTAATCACCATACAAGTCTGTAGCTATGGTAACGAGCGTGTTCATCGTCTGCTCGATCAATTACTCCGCCATCTGGCCCGTTGTCATGGCGACGCGTCGCGATTTATGGTCGCCTAGCAACCAGATGTGTCGAGGCGACGATATGACGTCGTGTCGTGGTTACCGTCAGCGTAGGGCGGGCACTGAGAGCGGGCGGGCTGGGAGGGCGAGGCAGGCGTCAGATCATACTTTATGTGCGCCTGAGATCTCTAGTCGCTCTGAGAAATGGCCGGTCGGCGAGTGTGTGCAGGCGGTGGTGGGGGACGAGGTGGGGGACGAGGAAACTCAAAGCAAACCACCACAACACGACCGTACCCACACATAAGCCCCACACACCACCCACACACCCACACATACCACCCACACCCCACCCCCTCCCAGACACATACCCCCCCCCCCCACACACACACACACCCTCCCACATCCCCCCTCCCATACATATACCTACACACACACCCCACACACACACACACCCCACCCCCTCCCAGACATATACCCCCCCACACACACACCCTCCCACATCCCCCCCTCCCATACATATACCCACACCCGCACCACCCGCACCCCACACACACACCCCATCCCCTCCCATACACCCCACCCCTACCACACACATACCCACACCCCTCCCATGCACATACCCCCCCCCCCCCCCCACACACACACCCCACCCCCTCCCAGACACATACCCCCCCCACACACACACCCTCCCACACCCCCCCTCCCATACATATACCCACACACACACCCCCCCACACACACACACACACCCCACCCCCTCCCAGACACATACCCCCCCCCCCCCACACACCACACACACACCCTCCCACATCCCCCCTCCCATACATATACCCACACCCGCCCCACCCGCACCCCCCCCCCCCACACACACCCCATCCCCTCCCATACACCCCACCCCTACCACACACATACCCACACCCCTCCCATACACAAACCCCCACCCCCTCCCACACACATACCCTCACCCCCTCCCACATACACATACCCCACCCCCCTTCAACACACATGCCCCCACGTATCCACACCCCCTCCCATACATATATACCCCCACCCCCTCCCAGACACATACCCCCCCCCCCCCCCCACACACACACACCCTCCCACATCCCCCCCTCCCATACATATACCCACACCCGCCCCACCCGCACCCGATCCCCTCCCATACACCCCACCCCCTACCACACACACACCCCGCCCAAACCTACAGCAAGTCATCCATGTTATCATTGTACATATTCAAATCATTGTAGAACAATTGTATAATGATCTATCTATGCTACTAAAATGTAAACTGCGATAAAGAATCAATACAGAGAATCTATAGTCATAGAAGGAAGAAATAGCCAAAGAATAAGACTATACTCATGTACACTCTTTAAAGAACGAAGATAGAACAAAAATCAAGATATATTATTAGAATGAGTATAGGATAACCGTTTTCAGTATGTATCATATATAGTAGCATAGAGGCTACCAAATAACATATATCGGTGTCAGCATTAAGTGTTGATATTTGCTTGGTAGAACGGCAATATAATGTCGAATATGAATAAAAAACCTTTTAAAAAGAGAATTTCTAGTTTCTGCTAACCTTGCATTCTTTTCCAATTAGAAAACCAAGGATAAAAAGATACAGTTATCTGCAATACCGCATTTCTTCCCTCACTGCGATCTGTGATCGAATAGAACCTGGGGAAGAACGGAGGAAGATTAATTCAAGAACCGTAACAAAGTAGAACAGATCATGATCGCCTCAGTATATCTCTGAATAAGGCAGCTGGTATGGGATATAAATATTGGTATCATGGAGTCCACACATAGAACGATATATCATAGCATTGGGGATAATTCATGAAGTGGGGAGAATTATAGAATAAATACGAGAAAGCCAGATAGAACATTGGTACCCCACACAGCTATAGGGCACGTAGCTATTGTGTTATGGAATTACTACAACAAAAACCTGCTAACCAGCAGATTGTAGCTTTACCTGAATAAAAAAAAAAAATCTTGCCCCTGACGTGAAACAAAATACCAAGGGGCGAGACCAGATATCAATGGATTTTTTCAAAAATATATTTTTTTTAGCTCGCCATAGTCTGGGTTTAGCCTTGTCTCACGATTACTATGGTTTATAACGATTGATAAAAGTTGGTTGTCCCCCGATTAATATGGCACTATCTTACAATTTCCTGGCAAACCACTGTGTGCCCTATAGTCGATTATATCACAGAATCATTCAAAAACCCCTGCGTTATGTTTTCCTCATTCTTGTATAATTCATTACGGACGAAATTCGTCAGTAATGAATAATTTTTCCGTGGATATCCACATTTCATATTCAGTATATATAATTTCTTGCTCTTATTTCAAACAAAGATGATATTGATTTAGCCTTATTTATGCCAATAGAACCGTGGTTTTAAGCTCCCCACATACCTTCAGTCCCATGCCATGGCTAACAAGGACATATTACTCAAGTTTTACCCAGTCTGTCTGTGGCAGAAAAATCCACATGAAAAATATTTCCACTTTTATTTTCTCTGACCCCAACTGAGATTCCTGACGGATTCAATAACAGGTTCCAAATCCCGTATGAAATAAGTTCTTTTCATAAAGGTACAATAGACTCAATATTATAGCCTTGTATCACTGTCAGAAAGCCTCTAAATTGATTTATCTGAAGGGTTCTATCGCTCGCGGGTGTACATTTGAGAAGATTCACTTTGATTGCTTTTAGTTCGTAGGAAGTGTCCTGCCTGCTTTTTATCTGGATGGCGAAAAAAAAGTGAAGGGGAATGATATAATAAACTCTGAATGAATCCTCAAGGGAACTTCTTTCCAATATATTCTGCTAATGCCTGGAGGAAAAGATCCACCCAATTGAAATCCCTGCGGTTGGACCGAAAGAGAAACTTATTAGAGCAACCCACAAAAAAATAACCCATTCACCTCCGAATTTACCACATGTATATATATAAACTAGATTCAAAACGCATTAGAAAATATAGAAAAGAAATATAGAAAAAGGGAAGGAATGGATTGGGGGGGGGGGGGATATCTCGAGACCGAATTATGTCCATCGTAATTGATTGCATATTTGTCTCAATGACGATAAGCTTGGCAGATCCTATAGATACGTACAGATGTGTCTCGTGAAATGGCAGTGCTTGGTGTGTGGGGGGGGGGGGGGGGGGGGGGGTAGACTGGCTCCAGGCCCTGCATCCTATAGCTACCCTCCTTGCTGGGATACTGGCTCGAGTCCCTGCATCCTATGGCTACCCTCCTTGCTGGGATACTGGCTCCAGTCCCTGCATACTATGGCTACCCTCCTCGCTGGGATACAGGCTCCAGTCCCTGCATCCTATGGCTACCTTCCTCGCTTGGATACTGGCTCCAGTCCCTGCATCCTATGGCTACCTTCCTTGCTGGGATACAGGCTCCAGTCCCTGCATCCTATGGCTACCCTCCTCGGTGGGATACTGGCTCCAGTCCCTGCATCCTATGGCTACCTTCCTCGCTGGGATACAGGCTCCAGTCCCTGCATCTTATGGCTACCTTCCTCACTGGGATACAGGCTCCAGTCCCTGCATCCTATGGCTACCTTCCTCGCTGGGATACAGGCTCCAGTCCCTGCATCCTATGGCTACCTTCCTCGCTGGGATACAGTCTCTGCATCCTATGGCTACCCTCCTCGCTGGGATACAGTCTCTGCATCCTATGGCTACCCTCCTCGCTGGGATACAGTCTCTGCATCCTATGGCTACCCTCCTCGCTGGGATACAGTCTCTGCATCCTATGGCTACCCTCCTCGCTGGGATACAGTCTCTGCATCCTATGGCTACCCTCCTCGCTGGGATACAGTCTCTGCATCCTGTGGCTACCCTCCTCGCTGGGATACAGTCTCTGCATCCTGTGGCTACCCTCCTCGCTGGGATACTGGCTCCAGTCCCTGCATCCTATGGCTACCCTCCTCGCTGAGATACAGGGACTGGTACCATTCATAATGGTGTTGGATTTCTGGCGCTGTATAGCTCCAGTATTCCAAACAGTCTCCATACAGATATCCTGACTACTGGTCAGGATATATGCTGGGAGATTGATACCCTCTCACTTTGATCTCAATCAGGTCACAGTCAGGAGCAGGCGAAATTTAATTGCTATGAAAACACAGGCAGCCAGGGAACTGGAGGAGGGGAGGGGGAGGGGTAGGAGGAGGTATAGGGTTACAGGGAGCGGCTTGGGGCCATAAACAGGAGATTATGTTCATAGTGGACAAGTCTTTGATTCATGGCCAGTCAGAGAATGATACATACTACAATGAACTTTATTCTGATTGTGTTTAATCATTTATCCTACCCCTAATAAAAAACGCCATAGATTTAATATTGAGTCAGTGTATTTGACGGAGCATTGAATAAAGTGTTATTTATGCACCGAGGTGAATAAAAAATCGGACCAATCAGGGACGAGATAACGAAAGTAGATCCGGCAGCATTGATAAACGCGGCCATCCTCCGATGAGTGGCAAAACACTACTAACAAGGATAGTTACAAATTTTTCTCTGTATATCAGTGAGATGGGGTAGGATGAATACGAAACTGAACTCGAGTTAGCCTTCTCAATGTTTATACCACTCTGGTCAGGTCTGCTACTCACTCCACTCGGCTAACGCCTCGTGTAGTAATACACAACCCGCCCATCGTGGCATAAATATTGACAAGGCTAACTCTCGTTCAGTTTCTACTAATTATCCTACCCCTAATATAAAATCCCATAGGCTTAACATTGAGTTTCTGTATGCTACGCTGACTGGCATACGGAGTTTTATATGCCACTAGTGGTATACAGAATTGTTATCACGTAATATTCCAAAATCGAGGAGACAGGGTAAGATAAAATCAAAACCTGATTCGTTTTAATCTTGGCCACCGCATGCCACTCCAGGAGTTTTGGCTCCGGACTTCACTCGGCTTTGCCTCATGAAGTCACTATGCGAAACTCCAGTCGTGGCATATGGTGGCCAAGATTAAGACTCATCCAGTTTTACGATATTATTGAATGTTCATAATCAAAGACTTGAACAAGTCTAGGTGTGGGTGTGGGTGTGGGTGTGGGTGTGGGTGTGGGTGTGTGGGTAGCGGGCTCCGTCTCCGCTCTCATAGGACTGTCCCCGCCGCTCTGCCCGTCGGTGGCGCTGCGGTTCAGATAAGCCTATTTCCGTCGACGGTCTTTGAAAAGCTGCGGGATATAGTGAATGAAATTCTAGGCGGGCCGCTGATGCGGGGCTGGCTCTGTGGATGCGCGCTGCCACTGGATGTTACTGCGCAGATAAGTAAAGCACCTCCTGCAGGAATACAGAAAATATTGGTGGCGACCGGGGTGTGGTTTATGGACCCTCTGGGGTGAGCTCTTGTTGATAAAGGATTATTGGCCGCGGGAGCCCCTGTGTCCGCCTTGGATTGTCCCCACTTAGAACAGTGCGGTGGTCGCCTTGTACGTGGGGGTCCGCCATCATGCATATAGCGAAGGTCTTGATACACTGAATAGCACCATGATGCATATAGCCAACCTCTTAATACACAGAATAGACAGCAAAATGTATATCGCTAACCTCTTAATACACAGAATAGCACCATGATGCATATAGCCAACCTCTTAATACACAGAATAGACAGCAAAATGTATATCGCTTACCTCTTAATACACAGAATAGCACCATGATGCATATAGCCAACCTCTTAATACACAGAATAGACATAATAATGCATATAGCAAACCTCTAAATACACCGAATATACACCATGATGCATATAGCCAACCTCTTAATACACAGAATAGACAGCAAAATGTATATCGCTAACCTCTTAATACACAGAATATACAGGATGATGCATATAGCGACCCTCTCAATACACAGAATAGCACCATAATGCATATAGCGAACCTATCAATACACCGAATATATGCCACAATGCATATAGCGAACCTATCAATACACCAAATATATGCCACAATGCATATAGCCAACCTCTTAATACACAAAATACACACCAAAATGCATATCGTGAACTGCAGGAGCCCCTATATAGGCCATAATGCATATAGCGACCAATACACAGAATACATACTATAATGCATATCGCTAATCTCTCAGTACACAGAATAGACACCATAATGCATATAGCCAACCTCTAAATACACCGAATATACACCATAATGCATATAGTCAACCTCTCAATGCACAGAACCGAGGGCATCCCAAACCAGCCAATCGCAGACTGTCCTGTATACTTTTGTACTTTTACTGCAATTTTTTTTTTTTTTTTCAAATAAAAAAAAGTTCCCGGGCACGAGATCCACGTCGAGGCGTTTCCCTGACTTCCACTAGGGGGCGTTACAGCGGTCCCCAGCCCCCCCCCCCCCTCCCTCAGCCCCCCTCACCCCCCCCCCCTCCCCCCGAGGTTGCGTGTGTGGACACATGTATGCTGCAACCCTCCACCAAGAGACTCGATCCACGCATGCGCGTCTTTCTTACTTTGATGTCGTCTGCTGACGAGTGACGTCATCGTCTGGAGACGCGGGCATGACAACACGGAAACGCGCCATTCTCATGTTTTAACCAAATTAGTGTAGAATATCGTCTCATGGAAGACACAAAGTTCTTCAACTTCAGAAGGACACCATTCTGTGACTAGCAGGATATTTGGTCATGTTAGGTGACATAGCGTGTGTTTCTCCTTAAGTTACATCTCCTTATGTTACCCCTGGTATGTTTGTCCCATAAGCTTAACATTGGGAACTCGTTCTCCATGGCCTTACGAGTATTGCAGTCCGTTCTCCTTTGTTTGTATATAAAGTGTCGTCCATTCTTTTAGTGTGTTCAGAGGGTGAGGTGAATTCAGAAAGCAAAATGTCTGTATTGGCTAAGTGGATATGGCTTTGTAATGATGGTTTGTTCACATGTACTGCAGTGGATGATCTAACCCTGCGTTAGAACTGCTTTTTCATCATTAAAAAAAAGAGAAAAGAAAAAGCAATCTGTTTTGTTTAAAGTGGTAGTTCTGCAACCCATTTGAATGCTACCCTAATATACTTTCCACATCAAACTCGTGGAGAATGACGACTTTGACCAAAATTTGTTGGTTTCTTCTTTATTACCCAGCGATTCTCTCCCCTTGCATGCTATTCAGATGACTCAGTATGTGTGTGTTACCTCAATAGAGTGAATATTACAGACTTATTCGGTGCTCCTTTTTTATGACCTACCCAATCCGAATGTTTTTTCTTACCATGATTTGCATTCTTGATTGACTAGAAAACATCTCATCTAGGAATTGAAGTACACAGGTAGGGGTATTCATAATGGTCAAAATCATTCTCAACGAGCGTTGATTTTCTGTTTAAGAACAGCGAGATTAGACAATTTATCACCCGTTAAGGAAATTAGACGCAAGAAGACGATAAGAGTTCTCAGCTGTCGATTGGCCCTCTCTGGTTTAAACCAGGGATGACCTTCCCGATTGGAGAAAGGCCCATTTCACATTGTTGGGAGCCACACTGGCCTTGTTTTAGTGTTCTCACCGAGCTATAAACAAGAGAAACACGACACGGGAAACTGATGTAAATACGATTCTTATTCATCGCACCTCGATCGCACAGCTCAGGGCTTTAAACAAGAAATGGCTGAATCTGTCGACAAAAACCAAATTGTGCATATTATTACAAATGTTGAACGGCCGGAGCTTGTTGTGGTCAATGTTGTTCATACTTTTTAAAAATATCTTTATTGGTTTATTTGAGGTTGATATTTATATCTTGTATCTTGTATATATGTGATTTTCCAATAGAGGAGCAGCCATCAGCCCATATGAAGATTTGTACGCCAATACTGAAGACAGTATTGGGGTGACCCCTTTAAATGAATTAATTGTTGTGGTGGCTATGTTTCACACTGGAGCCAGCGGAGGATAGGCATTGCATTGCCAAGCTGTTCTACTCCAGTATAAATAAAAACCTTTAAAAAAAAGTGCTATGAACAAGGCGAATTAGATACAGATAATCAGGATGATAATATGAATAAAGATGATGATGGTAATATGAATGGTAATAATAATGATAATAATAATAATAATAATAATAATAATAATAATAATAATGATAATTGGTAAAAAAGGGTAATAATAGGTAAAAATAATAATAGGTAATATATGCCAATTTACCTCCGATTTTTAAGTTATGTTTTCTACAACACTTAGAGATTATCATATTCAATTTCCAGAAAATCTACATGGGTTATAATTTTCAAGGTGAATTGTCCGATACGCCTTTATAGGTTCAGGCAGTACCACTTTCTCAGGTCCATGTTACAGACTCCAATTCCCGGCACCAGGAACTTGACGAGATGTCACGTGGTATATGGGTCACGTGACTCGCGCCTCCTGGCGGCAGCGTCCTGATCTAATTGACTATTCCCGGACGCTACAAGTGAGAGAAAGTCGTCTGCTTCTATTGAATGTGGGTGTAGATACCCACTCTACACCCACTCTACACCACTATAGACCCTATTGAGGTATCCCAGAATTCAGTCTGTTTACAGGTCCCGGTGTGCGCTGGTTACCGACGTTGTATGGTGATAGAACCTTGAACCGTAACCCGAAATTATTGCAGTTTATCGGTTTTTATAAATCTTCAAATGGGAAATCCGATGTCAGAAATGGACATTTCAGGAATTTCTACATATAAATCCGAAATTATATTCAGGTTATTCAAATATAAATGGGAAAACTGTGGTTCATGTGATCGTGGTGGCCCTAGCCACTCGCGAGCGGAACTTGTATTTACCCTGGGCGATAATAAGGAGTCGAGTAACCTCTGGAGGGCGTATAGCCCTCTACCACACCAACAGGAGGTATACCGACTTGTGGATGGAGCTTGCGTTTTGAGGGAAGGAAATACACAATATTTTCTGGTTTCAGATACAAGTGGCCATATGCTCCGAGGAGTTGACGCGTAGTTATATCCGCAGAGGCAACTCTGAGGAGCATACAACTGCTTTTATCTGAAGCCAGTCTATGTGTATTTCTTACCCACCTTTTCCTGACAAGTGGGGTACTGATACTAGTTCATTTAGTATTGCTTTGCACCTTTAAAAGAAAGGTTTCTCCACCCCTGATATTTTTGTCCCAAGGGTTTAACATTGGGAACTCGTTCTCTATGCCACTATGAGTATTGCAGTCCGTCCTCCATGATCTATATCCTGTGGAATGTTCATTCTTTAATGTGCACAGGGGTGAGATAAATACAGAAAGCAGCTCGTTTTGGTCAAAGTCATTGATCTCCAACTCGTTTGAATGCTACATGATATTCACTCAATGTCGCCTTGTTCATATCACTCCGCATCAAACTCACAGAGAACGGTGACTTTGACCAAAACTTGTTGGTTTCTTCTTTACTACTCGACCCGTCCCTCAGCCTTCCTCACTTCCGTCCCGAAGTCCGCAGTACTTCTCTGACCCACACCCTCTCCTCCCTATTCTTCTCTCCGAGAAAAACCGTTTTGGCTGACGTTTGGTCACGTGATGTAAAATGGCGGAAGCGGCTGCCACTAAACGCCGCAAGATGGCGCCCCTATTGATCACGTGATAAAAGTGTTTGTCGCGCGCCGCCGTGTAGGGGGCACCACTAGACGGCCCCCAATTACCCGGCGCGCACCGGAAGTGGGCGATAATTCAGGCAGTTGGCGCCCCCTAGCGGTAGAGGGTCGCGCCATGTGAGCAGCGTCCTCTAGCGGGGGGTAAATGGACGGGGGCGGGGCGAGGTCAAAGGTCAAGGACGGCGCGTCACCACGTCATAAGGCGCATTATGGCGCGTCTTTCGCTTGTTACCGTCGGGAGATGTTTTGGATACTTCAGTCTGGCGAGCACCAGCGATTCGCCAGCAAAATGGCGCCTAACTACGACATGGCTGGTGAATGACCTTTGACCTGACCTTCATGTTGACCTTGGTGTAGGTTCGGTACTCATGATTATGAGGAAACTGCGCCTAAAATGGTTTCATGTTAAATATTCTGTACTAACCCATCTTAAGGTGGAGAAAAGAAATGAAGCTATGTATCCTTTCATGTTGAGCTGACCTTCATGTTTGACCTTGCAGGGTCACAGGCGGCCAGTCAGGAGCAGGTTGAAGATCAAGAAGAGGAGGATGACTACGAGGGTAAGTCACTCTATAAATAGTCAAATAGGACGTAGACAAGGAAATGTGATATATAATATATCAAGTACTACAGCATCAGCGCTGTTTAAGTAATGACAATATGCGGATTGTATCTCTAAGGGTGGGAATGGAGTATAGGTCAAGTGTTGATATTGGGGTGCACTGGACAGGTGTTATACTATAGGAGTCACACTATAGGAGTCACACTATAGGTGTCACGCTATAGGAGTCACGCTATAGGAGTCACGCTATTGGAGTCACGCTATAGGAGACATGCTATAGGAGTCACGCTATAGGTGTCACGCTATAGGTGTCACGCTATAGGAGTCACACTATAGGAGTCACGCTATAGGAGTCACACTATAGGAGTCACGCTATAGGAGTCACACTATAGGAGTCATGCTATAGGAGTCACGCTATTGGAGTCACGCTATATGAGTCATGCTATAGGAGTCACGCTATAGGAGTCACACTATAGGAGTCACGCTATAGGTGTCACGCTATTGGAGTCACTCTATTGGAGTCACTCTATTGGAGTCACTCTATTGGAGTCACTCTATTGGAGTCACGCTATAGGAGTCACGCTATAGGAGTCACACTATAGGAGTCACGCTATAGGTGCCACACTAGTGTCACCATATGGACATCATGCTATAGGTGTCACTATTGGCATTATACTATAGGCGTCACCTTATAGGCGTCACCCTCCTCTTTATGTACACAGGCATATCTTTTTTTCGGCTACTCGCAGGTAGCATAATTGCTAAGGGTGAGGCCAGCCAGTGTCCTGAATATTCATGAGTGAGCTTCTTGGCCCGTACAGACATGCAGGTATCTGGCAATACAAACTCAAATAGCAGTAGGCCGACAGTAATGAGCAAGTTTGAAGCGTGCTAGCAGAGGAGAAGGAAAGCAGTAAACGTGTTTCCTATCTCTATCGGGGAGACAAACAGCTATCTTATAACAACAGTAAACCTATTTCAACAAATGATGCACGTATAAATACGGTTCAGTTCCATGAAGCAGACAGAGCGAGGGGAATTTAGAAGCCTCTCGTTTCAAGTTGAAAGCGCAGTCAAGTTATACTAGTGAAATGTTTCATGCTTATGAAATGGTGATACGTCCAGAAAATGAACGTAAATCTCCTCCTATTTCGTTGTGATTCTCCGTATTGAGTGGTGACGGTACACATGAGGTGCTGTCAGGTTTGTCAGGTCACATGACACTTAAGGTCCAATCACAGTGTTTCTGACATGGATCTGGTTGAGTGTTGCACCTCATCACAACATGGTCATCTTATGTATCAGTACGCGTTCTGCGGACTACTTTAAGATAAAATAATCGGGTTTTATCGTATTATTCATTGGCAGAGTCATGATATCATGTTGCCTCATAGTGAAAATAGATATTGCATTGATATCATCCGCGATTAAGGCCGCTAAAAAGAGCACTTGTTTCTCATCACCAAGCCATGGAAAATATGTAGGTTTTTTTGGAATTTTGTTTAATTTACTGGTGATTTTTTTTTTATTTCAGAAAAATAAATATTACAGGCAGTCTGTTAGTTTCAGGATTGTTATGCCTCTTCACGGACAAATACATTTTAGAGATTACAGATAGCCACGCAGATCCAATGCATATAAATATACACGATTCACAAGGTGTAATACTTAATGTAAGCGATGAGATGAGATGGGAATACATGTGCTATATGAGCCACTTTCTAACCATTGTCTGCCTCAGACAAAATCCTGCTTTTCACTTTGGCATAGATTGCTTTTGAAGTGTCATAAGATGGGCCTCAGACATACTTGTTTAGGTCCTATCTTCCACTCTCACTCTAAACTATAGGAAGCGAAGAAGGTTTGTGATAGACATAATACCACGTTGAATGCATCCCTGATACATACCAGGAGCTTCAATTTTATACCAAATACACATATCTTTCATATCAAGGTTCATCTTACTAGAAAAAAATCTGTTTAAAAACGTTTTTGCTGATGCGCGCGGTGATTAGAATCAATCTCTTTTTGGAGTGACCTAATGTTGTGGTTTTTTTGTCTGAATATGACCCGCCTCGCCATTAGATTCCTGGGTTGCCAGTTCCCAATGTTTCCATTGAAATTCAAGTTTTCATTTTCAGAATGAAAAATTATTTTTCCTTGTATAATATTGACATACCAACTACTAAATAACCCCATTCAACCACAGCCCATGATCCCCCACTGAACCTCCCCACTGACCCAAGTAAAACTTTCCCCTTGACCCCTTGATTCCCCACTGTAGTGTGTATGTAAAAGGTAAGTTCTATATTGCAATAGAAAATATTTCAATGCTTTTTCCTGACCCCAATTGGCATCCCTGCTAGATTGCCTCGTACCAGAAATGAAAACCTTCATCAGCATTTCGTCAGCGTCAGGTATTTTTGTTTTGCAGATGAAGAAGAGGAGGTGCGAGCTTCATACGATACCGTGGACGAGAAATTTGATTTCAAGGAATTTGCGGCAAGGTAAAGAACAAAAGCGATGATACAGCAAAAATTGCTGACTAATTATTTCCTAAGTGAAGGTAAAGCCAATGGCCACTTCTCAGGGATGCAAGGATACGGATAAATTATGGATGTTAGAAATTTAAAGATTTCCATTCATAACGTTTATAGTTCTACACGTATCAGTATTGGCTCAGGAGTAAATATGTAACACAACGAGTTGAATTCCAATCTGACGTTTCCAGTGAAATGTATGCACACTACCGCCACCTGTATTTACCCAAATGAACTACAGAATAACGCCTCCCAGGTGGCGGCACTGAGCTCCAGGTACCGCTCAGATTCACCAGGTGGCGCCACTGAGCTCCTAGTACCGCCCATGTTTACCAGGTGGCGCCACTGAGCTCCTGGTACCGCCCATGTTCACCAGGTGGCGGCACTGAGCTCCAGGTATCGCTCAGAGTCACCAGGTGGCGCCACTGAGCTCCAGGTACCGCCCATGTTCACCAGATGGCGCCACTGAGCTCCAGGTACCGCCCATGTTCACCAGATGGCGGCACTGAGCTCCAGGTACCGCTCAGATTCACCAGGTGGCGCCAGTGTTGTGTCTGAGTTGACTGAGGTAATCTGGCCGCCAGAGCTACACTACGTCAGCTCTGGTAGGGTTAAATATAAGGCCACCTTCATCCCACAACCTGTACGTTTATGTTACTCTCCCAGCATATGTTTCATGTGACCTGGACTGATGCTTGTATAGTGAGATATTTCTCCCTCTTAAAGCCATTTTTACATATTTTTATTTCCTTTTGTGTATATTTTGAATAAAATAACCATAAAGGTAGACTTAATTATCATTTTGGTGAGCTGTGAATACATCCTGATGAATTAAGTATTTCTGCTATCTGAACCCAATATTAAAAAAACAACTTTACAGTGAGAATTCGTGGACACGACCAGGGTTAAACCATATCAACCACTAAGTCATAGCTCAGTGCAGACAGGGGTGGGTGGCCAATCTACGTACACATGTATACCTAACTGAGGTGTACACTGGCCGCCAGAGCTACACTCCGTTAGAACAGACACCATATCTAAGATATTCTTTGATACCTTCCAAACACATCAGAGACTTCCGAGAAAGAAAAAAAAAAAATTAAAAAAAAAAAAAAAATTAAATTTTTTTTTTTTTTTTTTTTTGCATCGGCTTGGGATTAAGTCTTAATTACCGCGGTTTATCGTGACAGGTTCTCCAGCCCGCTGGTGGTGCGCGCCTACACCCTGCTGCTGGCCAACTACAGGAAGAACTCGGCGGCCACCAACCACGCCATCGTCAAGATGCTGCACCGCGTGGGCTTCGACGCCGGAGTCGTCGCGCTCCTCTTCCAGGCCTCCCTCTTCAGAGTCTTCCTCAAGATCCTGAGGGACCCCGCCGTGAAAACCGCCCACTACAAGGTAGGCACCACCACGGGTTCATTTCAGGTTGTTGTTTTTTTTTGTGTTTTTTTTTTCAATTGAAAAAAGATGTCTCTCAAGGTGAGTTTTTCAGATAATTGTTAATGATCATATAAAAAGATCTCGTGATTGTCCTAGGGGCTGGCAGGACTCTTGTTTTTTTAAATTCGGGTGAATAGTTTAACGACAGGTACAATCACCTTATTCACGTTCATCCAAGTACAAGTCAACAGTCAGCGGTAAATACAATAACAAGGCATAGACAGATGTCCCCTTGAAAATTGCTTTTAAAAAAAAAGTAGTAGTAGTAGTAGGTCATGTGACTCTAACGTCGATGAATTGTTTCAGTTCTGTTTAGTATTACTATTAAGATAATAAGAGTCAAACATTGACAAAACATATAGTCAAATGACAAAAGACAGACACATACAGACAGACAAGACAATACTTCAAACACCTTTATATTGTTGTGCCGATCAGGGGAAAAACTTGTGGGGAAGTGACATTCTATAAATTGATAGCAGGCTAGGTTTCACTGCAGAACATCCAGTGACGAGCTACTTACGTATAGGGCCCGAGTGGAAGAACGGCCGAACTCCGTGGTTGTACACACAATATTCCCTCAATAAAATTGACAACAAAAAAAGATTAAATCTGATAAACGCCTGTCGCTTAACCCTTCAAGGACGGCCACCTAAGGAAGAACTCCACACTTGGGGGCGGCTACTAGTGACTATGTACAGTTCTAGGGGACGGGGGGGGCATTGTCCTCTGAACTCAGAATTCAAAGGTTTATCATGTGATAAAATGTGTTATCCTTAATATTTCTATTTCTTTTATTTAGAATTCTGAAATATGAAGTTATACCTACATTCTGTGCAAATTTCAAGTTTATTGTTAAAATATTTCCTTTTCAAAAGCAATTTCATAAATATCCAGCAAATGATGTAAGGCATCATCCGCCCTTAAAGGGTTAACATGACTGACCTGATTATGCTGAACGTTAACCGTGTCCCCACTCGGTGCCCACAGGAGATGTCGACGTTCGCCCTCCATGTTGTGAGGAAGTTCTTCGAGGTAGCGGAGAAAAACAACAAGATCTACGTGGAGCTCTTCTTCCAGAAGACCATGAAGGATGCTTTCGAGATTGTCGATGGCTACGGTTCCACAAGAGAAAGGTAAAATTACGTTAAAAGATGTCCATCTGATATGGAAAGCCGGACCCTTAAGGTATTCATTAAGTGCAATTGTCTTGGTGTTTAATCTAGTGGGGAAAGGATTAGACATGTGCAAGTATTATTTTCTGATCTTTATTAAACGAGTTTAATTTTATGATGGTTGGAAAAAAATTCCTGTCAGTTTAACACTTTCTCTGCTTCGTCGAGGTGTGTGACATGTTTTCCCTTCCGGAAAAATTAAAATTTTATGGTGGATTATAAGAAATGAATTTCTTTATTTCCCACCGACCTAGACGACGCATCTACAATACCTTCGTGTCAACTCTTGTTTTTTTAAGTTGTTGTTTATTCTGGAATTAACTACTGGGATGTATGTGTCATCCTATTTTCAGTAGGCTCCAGGGCCAGGCATCAAGTTCGGTAGTTGTACAGGTGGTTTGATAATAAAAGAGGTAACATAGAGTACAAGGTGTAGATCTTAAAGAGATATATATATCAGTATACACTTTCTATTCATTGCATAGTTTCTGTCTCACTCCCTCATTACACCAAACTACACTGACTAGGTTCGTTTTATTCATGTACTTAGTTTGAGAGACTATTCCGCGGTCTTCAATGATCATTTGTGAAAACTTTTATCAGTAGACCTGTTTATATCTGATCATGAAACCATTCTGATTGAACAGCGTCAAGGGTAAAGTGGCGTGGACTGAGGAACAGGAGCAGGAACTGAGGGACTTATTTGAGCGATTTGAAAACCACGAGGAACCGGGTAGGTTGGCACTTAGTTTGACATCAAAGGCATATCGGACAATCTGGCTTGAAAATCAAAACCTGTCACTTTCCTGAAAATTGAATAGAATGATCTCCAAGCTTATTCTAGTACACATATCTAACTTAAATATTTGGGGTCACAATGCTAGTTTTTGATTTAGAGTTCAATATTTTGACAATTTTATTATTTGCTTTTCACATGCTAAAACTCATGTCAGTTTCCTCAAACTTCTACAGAATATAGTAATTATATGGTACTACACATTTAAGTTTTAAAAGCCATAAGTCACCTTCCTTATTTTGAGAGAATTAAAGAAAACCATATTTTTCGGTATATTTTTTATGTAAATCAAGCAGATGTAAGTTCAATAAAATTGGATAAACTGGACAAAACATTAAACATTACGTTCAGGACATGGTGTTTCCTGGTGATATCTGAGATGTAGGTGAGCATGTTGTTGGATGATAAGACCTTGTATTTATGGATTGGTGAGAGTGGGAGCTTGTTGGCGGATGTTGCAGGTCAGACCGTGGTGTTTGTTGATAATACCTGAGATGTACACATTGATGTAGTTTGATGTTGCAGGTCAGACCGTGGTGTTTGTTGATAATACCTGAGATGTACACATTGATGTTTTTAACATTTCAGGTCAGACGTTGTGTTTGTTGATAATTCCTGAGATGTACACATTGATGTTTTTAACGTTTCAGGTCAGGACGTTGTGTTTGTTGGTAATATCTGAGATGTACACATTGATGTTTTTAACGTTTCAGGTCAGGACGTTGTGTTTGTTGGTAATATCTGAGATGTACACATTGATGTTTTTAACGTTTCAGGTCAGGACGTTGTGTTTGTTGGTAATATCTGAGATGTACACATTGATGTTTTTAACGTTTCAGGTCAGGACGTTGTGTTTGTTGGTAATATCTGAGATGTACACATTGATGTTTTTAACGTTTCAGGTCAGGACGTTGTGTTTGTTGGTAATATCTGAGATGTACACATTGATGTTTTTAACGTTTCAGGTCAGGACGTTGTGTTTGTTGGTAATATCTGAGATGTACACATTGATGTTTTTAACGTTTCAGGTCAGGACGTGGTCGACTTGATCCTCACTCAGTTCACGGGCGGCTCCAAGACGCGTCGTCAGGTGATCAACGGGCTCGTCCACCTGGGCCTAATCTCCAGCGCCAAGGACCTGAAGCGCAAATCCGGGTACGTGTCTGTCTTATACTGCTTTAATCCGGGTAGTGTCTGCCTTATACTGCCTTAATCCAGGTAGATGTCCGCCTTATACTGCCTTAATCCGGGTATGTGTCCGCCTTATACTGCCTTAATCCGGGTACATGTCCGCCTTATACTGCCTTAATCTGGGTACGTATCCGCCTTATACTACCTTAATCCGGGTATGTGTCCGCCTTATACTGCCTTAATCCGGGTATGTATCCGCCTTATACCGCCTTTATCTGGGTATGTATCCGCCTTATACCGCCTTAATCCAGGTATGTGTCCACCTTATACTGCCTTAATCCGGGTACGTGTCCGCCTTATACTGCCTTAATCCGGCTATGTGTCCGCCTTATACTGCCTTAATCCGGGTATGTATCCGCCTTATACCGCCTTAATCCGGGTACGTGTCCGCCTTATACTGCCTTAATCCGGGAACGTATCCGCCTTTTACCGCCTTAATCCGGGAACGTATCCGCCTTTTACCACCTTAATCCGGGTATGTGTCTGCCTTATACCGCCTTAATCCGGGTATGTGTCCGCCTTATACTGCCTTAATCCGGGTATGTGTCCGCCTTATACTGCCTTAATCCGGGTATGTATCCGCCTTATACCGCCTTAATCCGGGTACGTGTCCGCCTTATACTGCCTTTATCCGGGAACGTATCCGCCTTTTACCGCCTTAATCCGGGTATGTGTCTGCCTTAATCCGGGGGATTAATCCTTCTACTGCCCGGCGTGGCTCGATGTGTGGCTTCCCGCTACATGTTAACCGATTCGGGGCAAGTGGTGCCTCGAGGCATTCCCCAGCATAGGGTAAATGATGCCTTGAGGCATTCCGCAGCATAGGGCGAATGATGCCTTGAGGCATTCCCCAGCATAGGGTGAATGATGCTTTGAGGCATTCCCCAGCATAGGGTGAATGATGCTTTGAGGCATTTCCCAGCATAAGGTGAATGATGCTTTGAGGCATTCCCCAACATAGGGCGAATGATGCCTCAAAGTATCATTTACAATATTATTGTTTTGTCAATAAGTAATGGAACAATAAAGATGTAATTCAGAGTACATGTATATGTGTATTTATTTCCATACTAGCACACTGTGCCGTATGCCAATAATACCTATACCGTAGCAGAGGTTGGTATCCAAGATGTTGAAAAAATATACTCAACGATCACCCCCATAAAGTGACAATACTATGCCACAGTTGTGGCGTAGTGAATTTGAGATGACGTCATATGGTTTTGCTGAGTCTATTCTAATTATTGTGAAGTTTTGATGATATTTAATGTTATAAAAAGCGGTGAGATAAATCCAGAACCGCACTCAAATCGTGAAATACACAATACTCCACTCGTTTGAATGGGCCGTAATCGTCACTCGGCTTCGCCTCGATGACTATTACAGCCCATCCAAACTTGTGGAGTATTGTCTATTCATACGATTCTCGATGTAGTTCTATATAAAAACTTGTGTTAAGTTGTCGCTAACGGAGCTGGGTGTGTGTCTTCAGGTCGGCGCGGCCGCGGGGCTGGAGAGAGGAGGAGGAGCTCGAGCTCCGGACACTCTTTGAGGAGCACCGAGAGGCAGAGGGTCAGTATTCTACCACGTAATCCACCAATATCCTCTTTATTTTATCGTGTTCTCATTGAAATTCAAATTTTCTGGATTTTCCGGATTTTCCGGATCAAACGAATCAATAACATATTACTTAAAACAGCGATGCCAGTTTTCAGTGTTTCCAGTGAAATTCATGTTTTCATTTTTGGAATAAGAAATTAATTCCTCGTGTAATATTGATATACCATCTTGTCCATGAATGGAAACAGTCACCAGCCAAACCCTCAAGGGAAAGCGCTGAATCTTTCCATTTTTCCAGGAAGAATTTTTTAGAAACATAATATTGATATACCATCTGCTAAATGATCCCCCATTGAACCTTCCCACTGACCCATGTAAAAATGTGAGCTTTCCCTTGATTCCCCACTGTGATGCGTATGAAATGCGTAAGCCCTGTATTGCAATAAAAAATATTTCAATGTTTTTTTCTGACCCCAACTGGTAACCCTGATTTATTTTTGTTTTTCTTATTCTAAATTTTATTTCTAAATGGCCTACACTTGTCCCGCAGACCCTGTGACCAGCATTGTCGAGGCCATGTCCAACGCGCGCTCGAAGCCGATGGTGAAGAAGAAGCTGCTGGAGATGGGGCTCGTGTCCGACCTGAAGGAGCTCCGCAAGAAGCGAGCCTCCAAGTCGGGCGGCAAGTCCAAGAAGGGAGACCCCTGGGGAGGCGACGAGCAAATAGATGATGGTGAGTAGTGTGCTAGTTCTGCCATCATCCGCCAGGAAATTGTAAGATAGCACCACTGTAGTCGGGGGAAGCCCACTATTTTCTGCTGTCAAAATCTATAGATAATTGTGAGACGAGGCTAAAACCCTTTTATGGCAAACCCAAAAAGAATATCGTTGATAAAATCCATTGATATCTGGACCCGCCACCTGGTGTTTCATTTAGCGTTGGGGGCAAAATGGCTGCCTCCATAAGACAATAGCTATGTGCCCTACATGCTTTATACGACAACATGTAGACAGGTCACGTGGGTAGATGCTCCTATTGAAAGTCTACAATGTCAATCACATATTTCAGGTCTTCCCGACTTCTCGTCGGAATCTGAGAACGAGGCTGACCGGGACGCCGAGTCGGACAGTGAGGACGCGCCCTCTAGCGGGGGCAGTGAGAGTGACGATGATGACGACACGCCGCAGTACGTCAAGAACATCAAACGTGCCGCGCAGAAAGTCTACCAGAAAGGTAAAGGCTTTAAACTTCTACAGATTTCTCAAAAATTGTCTGTGGCTGTGCATCCAAGGAAGTCCTTTTTTTCATTATCAGTTTATAATTTTTGTGTGTAAAACAAAGAATAAATGGGGCCACATTCACGCGAACAAACAGTGGCTTAAATCTCCCTATACGCCCCAGCCCCATTCCAGAAAAACGCTCGTGACTGTTTATCTATATATACTGGTAATTTATAGTTAATTAAAACGTTGCCTGTACTGTACGCTAACATGACTTCAAGAGCCTTATATCCCTGAAATCATGGTTTAAAAAAAATATATATATAGAAGTACTATCCTGAGTATTTAAAAACCTTCAACGAGTCTGTGTATATCAACATCATATTATTTCTGGAGCCCCATATACCTGACTTCCCTTTTAAATGTGTGCATCAATACTTCCATGATCTTCAGGGTTTTCCACATTCTCCCCTGCAGATATTTGGAATAATGCTTTCTTTATTTATCTCACCCCTGTACACACTAATGAATGGACAAAACGCGGGCTATAGACCATGGAGAACGGACTGCAATACTTGTAGGGGCATGGAGAACGAGTTCCCAATGTTGAGCCTATGGACATTTGTTCCAGGGATGAGATAAACTGCAATACCAGTCTTACTCACCAGGGGACAAGGTTTTTATTTTATTTGAGTTCCCAGTAAACCTACTTATTGTAGTCCGGGGGGTCTTCGCCGCAAATGATTTCAGGGATTTCTCTCAAGGCCTGCTGGCATCCCTATAAAACCCCTCTCTGTCTGTTCTGATTCTCGTGTGTGTGTGTCCCTGCAGGGAAGGAGGCGGCGGTGAAGTGGATTCAGAGCAGTCTGCTCAGCGTGGCCGAGGACCGGGAGGAGGACGGTGAGTCGACCTAATTAACTCATGAGCTGCTCTCACTCTGTGATATTATTATTATTATTATTATTATTATTATTATTATTATTATTATTATTATTATTATTATATTTTTTTTTTCTAAATTATTCATTTAAGTAGCATCAGCCTAGAGAACAAACTTTGCCTTGTCTTCTTTACTTTTTTTTATTTAGTTGTCAGAAAAAGTGACAGGAAGTTGTCATTGTCAAGGTAGCATCTGGCTTACTTTATTAAGAGGTGTTATTGCCACGTCTCATCAATCTTAAGATCTGGGAATACGTGGTTAAGCCCAACTGCTCACCAGCGACGCTACCCTGTGAATGCCGAATTCATGCAAAGTTGGCTGCGCTGTCATCATCGAATTTTCACTTGGTGACGTGATGTCACACTGTCAACAAAGCTATGGTAGCGATGTTGTGGAGCAAGTTAATATGATTTGAGCAAGTTGTCAACAAACTGGGGTAACTTATAGTTTCTGTGTAAGGTTAGCACAGATAACATGCTTTCAACAAGTGTCTCTTCAGGTGTCAAGTTAAAGAAGGAACCCGAAATAAAAAAACAGTGAACCTGTTTCTATTTCTGACAGCTGTTTGACTTTACCTATTGATCGTATAAACACATTATTATAAATGCCACATATGAAATTTATAAAAAAAAATATATAGGAAATAGTTTACCGAAAATTAGCGAAGTGATTATTTTGCAAAACTGCAAGACAAGAATGCTTTACATCTATATCGTATGTGGCGAGAGATTCTATATTTGTTCAAAATATATATAAATTTATATATCATTTAATATATAAATACATGTATATATATATGTATTAAATATTATATCAATATAATGATGTGATACCATCTCCTCTCCTCCAGACGATGACGAAGCCATCCCCCTGGTCCCCCTCACCGAGGTGCAGGAGGATGCCATGGAGGAGAAGGAGTTCACCAGCCTGCTGAAGAGAGTCGGCCTGAAGCCCCCGGCCAATGAGCAGGTACGTGTCCCTCCCTCACCCTCACTAAGAAACTGATGAGTGACCGGCCAATGAGCAGGTACGTGTCCCTCCCTCACCCTCACTAAGAAAGAAACTGATGAGTGACCGGCCAATGAGCAGGTACGTGTCCCTCCCTCACCCTCACTAAGACAGAAACTGATGAGTGACCGGCCAATGAGCAGGTACGTGTCCCTCCCTCACCCTCACTAAGACAGAAACTGATGAGTGACCGGCCAATGAGCAGGTACGTGTCCCTCCCTCACCCTCACTAAGAAAGAAACTGATGAGTGACCGGCCAATGAGCAGGTACATGTCCCTCCCTCACCCTCACTAAGACAGAAACTGATGAGTGACCGGCCAATGAGCAGGTACGTGTCCCTCCCTCACCCTCACTAAGAAACTGATGAGTGACCGGCCAATGAGCAGGTACGTGTCCCTCCCTCACCCTCACTAAGACAGAAACTGATGAGTGACCGGCCAATGAGCAGGTACGTGTCCCTCCCTCACCCTTACTAAGAAACTGATGAGTGACCGGCCAATGAGCAGGTACGTGTCCCTCCCTCACCCTCACTAACAAAGAAACTGATGAGTGACTGGCCAATGAGCAGGTACGTGTCCCTCCCTCACCCTCACTAACAAAGAAACTGATGAGTGACCGGCCAATGAGCAGGTACGTGTCCCTCCCTCACCCTCACTAAGAAAGAAACTGATGAGTGACCGGCCAATGAGCAGGTACGTGTTCCTTCCTCACCCTCACTAAGAAAGAAACTGATGAGTGACTGGCCAATGAGCAGGTATGTGTCCCTCTCTCACCCTCACTAAGAAACTGATGAGTGACCGGCCAATGAGCAGGCACGTGTCCCTCCCTCACCCTCACTAAAAAAGAAACTGATGAGTGACCGGCCAATGAGCAGGTACGTGTCCCTCCCTCACCCTCACTAAGAAAGAAACTGATGAGTGACCGGCCAATGAGCAGGTACGTGTCCCTCCCTCACCCTCACTAAGAAACTGATGTGTGGACAAGTTTATCTGTTTATCGCCCATTGAGTGTGAGTTAACTTTTTTTAAATCAAAGTGGAGTAAATAAGTACAACAGGCGAATGCACGAGGCAGCTACCACGACTATCAAGCAAGTGACCAATTCCCCGTGCCTGTGGCGCGGGGAGGAGATTGATTATTCATTGAATCTGTACAGAACTCGACCCTCATTGGTTGGTTTGGTCAGGTGACCCAACTTCAGGTTTTTCATTTGCTGAAAATTCAGACAAAGAGCGGCGGGAAAACCTCTCAGCCAATGAATCCCTTCCATATATCCAGTGTTGGGGACGCTCCTGACGGTGGCGCCCTTTTCATATCCTGGTGGATATTTTCGGAACTAATGGTCAGGTTTTGCCTGCCCTCTGGTGGGTTCTAGGCGAGTTATAGTCCTGTTTTCTTTTCTACTGAGTAGAAACGTCTGTGTTTCTCTCTTCTTGCTTGATAGTTTCGACCGTCTGGTCTCATCAGGTGATTGTAGCTTACAATATGGGTCTTTCTCTTATTATTCACATCCTTTGCGAATATGAAATTCCGCATTTTGTATTTTTTGTAGAATTTCTCTGAATAAAAACGATCTCTCCTCCTGCTGGGAATTGATCACTTCAGTCGTGTAGGATAGATGGGTTTTGGGGGAATTGATTTGGTAAAAGCATTCTCTCCTTCTGCTGAATGGTGTTTTGTGCCTTTCTGTATTTGTTGATGGATTTTTGTTTTCCATCAATATATGGAAAAAAATTGTTTTCCATATATTGATGGAAAACAAAAATCCATCAACAAATGCAGAAAGGCACAAAACGCCATTCAGCAGAAGGAGAGAATGCTTTTACCAAATCAATAAATACAACAGCTGCTCAGTGTTGGTTTGATGGTGGCTTTTATTAGAGAGCAGTTTTAGAATAAATTTCTCCTGTTTTTAAACCTGAATGTCCCCCCTCTAATTCTCCGTGTCTCGCGTGTCTCAGGAGAAGTTCTGGCGGGTGCCCGGCGCCCTGACCCCGGCCGACCTCCGCGCGCGGGCCGCGGCCCTCACCGCCCCGGCGCCCGGCGACACCCCGCGCCCCGGGAAGAAGCAGGACGGCAGGCGGGCCGCTCTCCAAGCGCTGGCCAAGCAGAAGAAGGCGCAGAAGAACAGCTCGAAGAGTGACGGCAGCGGCAAGAGGAGGAGTAGGTTCAGGTAGGACTACAGCCCCTTTTTTGAAAATTTAGAAATATATTTGTAATTAAGTTGGTTTATTTGGCGACATAGAAAATTTCAATGTAACGCCATGTTCATCATTTACGTGTCAAGTAAGAATTACGGGAATAATTTAGAATACGAAAAAAAAAATAGTACAGCCATTTTAGTGGCCAACTATAGTATGTACTTAGAATTTCTGACTTTTTTAACCCCCCCCCCCCCCCACACACACACACAACCCTCCTCCTGATGTTTCCAATCCTTGATGTTGTGACTTTTTTCTTCTTTTCTTTATTCAGAAAAGGTAGACATACAATTCGCCATCAGTAGGCGTTTTTAAATGTTTGTCCACTTGAGCGTAAGCTAAATATAGTACAGTAATTGCCTTGCATTGAGAAAGTCCCCAACTGAAATATTTAGATGGACACTTTTAGTTATATACTATTAGGGCACATGGGGTTTTCAAATAGTTCTACCAGACCTAATTTATGAGTACAAAGGATATTACAATTCACGTAGTATGTTTACCATGCCAGTAAAGCAATATTCATATTACCATCCTGTTGTTTTTCTTAGGTTATATTAACACATGAATACGCTAAATATTGAGAATGAATAAGAGAATAGGTACACAACCATTATATTCATCCTGATTTTTCAGGATCAAACGAATCAATAACATAAGACTAACCGCAGGGATGCCAGTTAACAATGTTTCCATATTGAAAATCATATTTTCATTTTCAGAATAAAATATTATTTTTCCTTTTGTTAATATTGACATCATTACTACTAAATAACCCACTTCAGCCACAGCCCATGATCCCCAACTGAACCTCCCCACTGACCCATGTAAAAATTTGAGCTTTCCCTTGATTCCCCACTATAATGCATATGTAATGCGTAAAGCCCGTATTGCAATGAACAATATTTCAATAGGTTTTTTTTAACCGCAACTGGCATCCCTGTAATATGCAAATGGAGGAGTAGATATTGACATTGATTCCAAAAGATAATATCGTAATGGTAATATCGTATCGTTTATTATCTATTATTAAGAGCGGAAGCGGCTGAAGCTCCACGCAGTGAAGAGGAACCGTCAGCCATGGAAGTCGAAGAATCTGATTCGAGTCAGCAGACCTCGACTCAGTCCAGCTCCAAGACTCCCTCTCAGAGCCAAACTGCCTCGAGCCAACTGAGCTCAACTCAGTCCAGCTCAAAGAAATCATCTCGAACCGGTTCGAGCCAGTCTTCCCAGAGCCAAACCGGTTCTAGCCAGTCTTCTCAGAGCCAAACTGGATCGAGCCAGTCCAGTCCGGTCAAGAAGGTCCAAGGTTCAAAGAAAAGAGTTAGGCGAGCAATGGATGATGAGGATTCAGATAGGTAACGTTATTTATCATCGTAAAGCTGTTTGCAATTACTTTACCATGTTGGCATGAACACAATTTTAATTCTAGATATCATTACTCGCATCTAATCCGGGATTAATTGAAAATTAATGATGATTCTGAAGGCCTTAAATGATCCTTACCTTTTAAATCTAGTAACACTCAGTCGGACAATCGAACTCACAGACTATAAGTCACGATTACCGATTTTCTGCCAACGTATTTCATTATTGCCAAATACAAATTCCATAATTAATGAACGCTCCCTAACGTCTCCGTTCTTCACAGTGACGACGAACGCCTGGTGATCGCCGACGAGTCGTCACGTGACTCCCTCCCCCGCTCGAAGCGCCCCCGCGTGGCCTTCCCGGAAAGCAGCGACGACGAGAAGTCGGCGGTGGCGCCACCTGGTGCTAGCGACTCGGACGACGAGCCGCTCGTTAAAAAGACAGGTGAGGACGAGAATTAGCGAATACTGGAGAAGTCGACCCGTAACGAGCTCGACTCGTTTGGATGTACCGTAATCGTCACTCGGCTTCGCCCAGGAGACGATTGCGGCCCATCCAAACTCTTAAGTATTTCTCCGATTGTCAATGCTGTTCTATTTAAGTATCTGTCAACAAGTCGTAGATCTCAATTTTTACCCTGTGCTACCTATCACAGTTGATTGTTTGGAGAGGCTACAATTTTCCTCTTGAGAGAAAAGATAGTCAGTATATCCTGATCTAAATGTGGCTGTATGTTTTTAGCATGTTCTTCTATATTATTGTTCTACTGTACTAGTGTCTGATAAAATGAATGAAGACCGCATACATCCAGTATTTCTGATGTTCAGATGATGTAGAGTTTGAATGTTAATTGTTCATATTGGATGAATAATAACAGTGCCAAGTATTTGCATTTTATCTGATGTTGTCCCTTTTTGCATATTTTAGAGTCCTTCCCAGCAACGGCATTCAGTTTGGAGCAGGATGCAGATTCCGATTCAGATGTGGATGACCATGTGCCGCTGAGAAGAGGCACAAAGCGAGCTGCCCTGATAGACAGCGACGAAGACGAGTAAACGGCTCACTTAGAGCTCTCCTCATAGACAGCAATGAAGACGCGTAAACAGCTCACTTAGAGCTGTCCTCATAGACAGCGACGAAGATTAGTAAACGGCTCACTTAGAGCTCTCCTCATAAACAGCGACGAAGACGAGTAAACGGCTCACTTAGAGCTCTCCTCATAAACAGCGACGAAGACGAGTGAACGGCTCACTTAGAGCTGCCCTCATAGAAAACAATGAAGACCCGTAAACAACTCACTTAGAGCTCTCCTCATAGAAAAAAACAAAGACTCGTAAACAACTCACTTAGAGCTTTCCTCATAGACAGTGACAAAGACAAGTAAACAGCTCACAGAGGGCTGCCCTCATAGATAACAACGTAGATGCGTAAACAACTCACGGAAAGCTCTCCTCATAGACAATGACGAAGATGCATAAACACCTCACTGAGATATCCCAACTGTTTAGACAGCGACAAAGACAAGTAAACAGCTCACTTAGAGCTTTCCTCATAGACAACGACAAAGACATGTAATCTCACTTAGAGCTGTCTCAAGACGTGTAAACACAAAGACAGCGACGAAGATGCGTAAACAACTGACTTAGAGCTCTCCACATAGAAAATAATAAAGATGCGTAAATAGCTCACTTAGAGCTCTCCATGTAGAAAACAATAAAGATGCGTAAACAATTCACTTAGAGCTCTCCATGTAGAAAACAATGAAGATGCGTAAACAATTCACTTAGAGCTCTCCACATAGACAGCGACAAAGACGAATGAGCAGATCTTTTGAGTTACAAGTTCATCACACACGAAAAGGGAGGTTTTTGTCACACATATATCAGTACGAAGAGCTGTCAAGTGAACCTGCGGGTGCTTCATGGTAATAACACCACAGTGTGAGAGATGCGAGTACTAAGTGAGTGTTTAGCGAGAGCTGTCTGACTGGAACAAGTGTTAGTATTATCAAGAGACGTCACGAGTTTGAGTCTGAGCTTATTTATGCCACACATTTTGTTGGCTCCATAATTTCACGAATCGAAGATGAGTGACATTACGGAGCCAACAAAATGAGTGGCATAAATAAGCTCAAACTCAAACGAGTGGCGTCTAGGTTTTATCCTACCCCGTTTCCATATTTTTTCAGTATCAGAAAGTAGTGGCATAAACAACACTTTATGTCACACCCATGAAATAAACAAATCCCATGTTAAGCCTATGGCATTTTTTATTAGGGGTAGGATAATAGATAGTAACTACTCTCATTGTTAGAGGTGAAAGAAACTCAGAGAAGGGGTTGACAGCAGCGAAAAAGTCTGAACTATTTTCATACCTGCCAGTTATCTACTGTGTAAGAATGTCACTTTATGGTTTTGGGATTGGTAGATAATGTTGGTAGGTTCTATGGACTTGAATTCCATTTTATCTTGTATATGACTTGAAAATGAGAAAAAAATAGAGAAAGAGAGAAGAAAGTACTGTGTAGCAACCCTAAGAATAATAGTGAAAGGATAAGGCATGATAAAACTTTTAACTGAATTCAGTATGTTTAGAACTGTGTTGTTGATCCGGATGATAGCCTTTATCATGGATAATGATATATTAGCTATGCATTTAACGTGTATGATTAGTACTTGTACTATGAGCATTTATAGAGTGATAAAATATTGTAATTCACTCTAATGAAAACCTGTACCAGAAATATGCATTTTGTATTTTTGTAGCCCACAACACCCGGCATTTTATGTACTTTTTTCTATGGAGAAATAAAAGAGATTAAAACAGCATTTAAAAGTTAGGTATAGTCAATTATGTATAATAAATGCATGAAGCAAATAGCGATAGTATGAAATATATTCATGTATACATGTATTTATGTATTCGTCATGGTCATTATCGTATATCTATTGACTTGCATTAACAACCGATGAGTAGAACTTTAGTTGTCTTCTTTATAAGGGAAAATGAGACCTTGACAAACCTCTTGGTCGCCTTGCCTTCTCGTGGTGCAGACCGGATGTGCTTGCATGCAAGCATAACTAAAGCGACTGTGGTAAAAACAGGGATGTCAGAGCTCATGGAAATCCCTGAAATCAGGGTTTTTATAAAACACAGAAATATTAACCTCACTCTTTAAAAGCTTCAAAGGAACCTGTGTATGTCAATCCCTAGTGTTTCAGGAACCATTTCCCTATAAATGTGTACATCATATGTTCCATATGTTTCAGTTTTCCCTGAAAAGCTCCCCATAGATAATGCATTGATAAAAATCCCTGAAATCCCTGAAACCCTTGTAGTGTCACCATACAAACCACTTTGAATGCATAGATCACACCAGGAACCAGCTTCATACTACAATCTTCCTTGCACATCTTTGGTTTAACATGAATATTACAAGGAAGGTAAGGCTCTGCTTGGAGAGCACAGACTGTAGTACCAGTCCTTCTCACCAGGGGACATAGTTTTCAACGTTTTTCAGTTCCCAGTAAGCTTCTTCATTGTAGTCTTTTGGGGATGGGGGGAGTCCTAGAAAATAATTTCAGGGATTTTCTTCAATGGCTGCTGACATCCCTGTTAAAAGAGCACTGGACTTGTCATCCCAAGGTTGTTGGACTTTGTTTATTGGAGTCCCACTGCAGCACTATCCTCCTTCACTTCCAGCAGTGGTAGATTTACTGCTATATCAAAGGCCAATCCTTCTCATACCATGTCTATGTGGTGTGGGAAGTAAAAGAACTCTCACCTCAGTAAATGTGTCCCATTTCTATGTGGTGTGGGAAGTAAAAGAACTCACTTCAGTAAATGTGTAGGGGTGAGATTTCTACCAGAATTCATCTCATAGATTCTGTCAAACCTAAAGTAAGTCTAATAGAACATATTGGACATTAAACTACCCAAACAAACAAACTTGTTATTGACGGCTCTCTTGTTACAGGTCACCAGAATGTGATGAAAGCTTGTAAAGAGTTATAGTGATCTTTTTGCAGAAACATTGTTAGATAACGATGCTGGATTCCTTCATAAACAATTTGCCCTTTCTACAACCAGAAAATACTTTACTCTGTGAGGGTCTGCTTACCCCAAAAGAGTGTTTTTCATCACTTAATGATGTGAAAAATAACAGGAGTCAAAGGATAGATGGATAACTAAAAGGATTTTATGTTACATCTTTTCACTTGTTTGGGTCAGGAATTTACGTAGATGATCAATAATGTTTTTAAAAATAGTGTTTTATAAGGACAGGAGTAATAACACAAATTTGTAATAATAAGAACAGGAAGACTGACTTGAGATATTGGAGGCCCATTTATCTTTTGACTGTCAACGACAAGATTATCTCTAAATCCATCTGCAATAGTTATATCCATGAGGCCTTACCTAGACCACGTAGTTGTGCTTCATTAACACTGGGGGGCGCCACTAGAAGTCTGGTAGTTCCAATAAAAGCCACTAGGAGATGTTACAATGCAGCCGCATCGCAGAACAAACACAAAGATATTAAAGCCAGGTTTCCTATCCATAGAGTATTTAAAAGTCCGTGCCAAAACCTATCCATAGCGACTAAAAGTAAGAGTGACGATTACAAAAATTATGCTCTACTTGTGCACAGAGAAAATGTAGACTGGTTCCCTGTCCAAATGGAGGTGTTAACCATAGTGCACCAAAAAAATGGAACTCGTTACTTGGCCTATAATTCACTGGCAACCAGAGCCTATAATGTGATTAGCACTCTCCCAGCATATATCCTGCGCTCTACTTCCTGTGGTCGCTTTGTATCTCTGCCCCAGCCTGCCTGTTTGGGCTCAAATCTGGCCCATACGCCAGTTTTTCAATTATCCTAAATTCTGAGAGATTTGCAGGGTATTTTGTGTTCTACATGTAAATAGAGATGAACATCTATATGGTAAATAAAATACTCTCATTTCTGTTATTATTTATGTCAAACACAGCCTCTGAGATTACTTTCTACAGTGGAAAGCACCTCATGTGTCACAGGGCTTTGTTTTGTCAACAATGCCATGTGCTCCTCTGAAGGAGCAGTCTAATCAACTGTGAATTCCCATTATAAAATGGTTTAAGTCTGAAAAAGAAACAGCTGGATTGTCTGTGAAGCTCCTTTAACAATTTCATACTCATGATATGTGGGTTGTTTCATTTGTATACCCTTTGACATCTGCCTTGTTTTGAATCTGAAATGTTGGCGTTCCCCCTGTACTTAATGGATACCCTGAGAACCAGCGTATGACGTCACTGGGTTGGGGCAGAGATTAAGCCAGCGCTAGAACCGCGAAAGATCTGGGGGAGAGTGCAAGATTAGCCACTAAATGGTAGGCAGGGATCGCGACAAGTTGGTTCCAACTTTAACCACCAGGACACCGGCCCTCCCTCTGCCACAGGGTGAGGGAGGCGCCACTGGTATGGGGCACCCAACCGCCTACACTTGGCCTCCATTCATTAGTGGAAAGATGTTCCCGCCTCTCATTGTTTGGCCCACAAGCCAATCGGAAAGACAGAAACAGGTCAGCTGACCAGGAACAACCAATGATGGTCATCGTCTGTGACAGATATGCATTGTCCGAGACGCCCTCACTGGCAAGATGGTGATGATGATAGGATCAAGGAAAATGTAAAACATTGGTTTAACTCCACCTAGTAGGTGACTTAACAGTTCTTTGTTAGTTTTAATGAAAAATGAAAATGAAGACAGTAAAGTGAAAAAAAGAAAAAGCAAAAAAAAGGAGAGAAAATTAAGCAAAATGATAAAATGAAAAGATGAACCACAATCATAAAAATTCATTAAAAGGATGGCTGCCACTCTGATAGGCGAGTGATGGGGCCTATGATAAAAAAAAATTTGTTTTTATCAGCTTAATAACTGATATGTGGTACATGCACCACTACGATATTAAACTGATTCTTTTAACTGATTTTTGGAATTGGGTGGTGGCTCGGGAGTTGCCTCCTCCACTACCACGGGTTGGCCCGGTATTGCGGTACCTCCGGGATCGGCCCACTCTCCCCGGGGGGAATAATTAATCCAGAAATAAAAATCATAAATCTTATCGTTCTTATACTCTGGTATTTGATTGGCGTTTTCTCTCATGCAGTCAATGTAATAGGCTGGCTGTCAGAAAATGATCAATCTTGAAAAGGTCAGAGTTCAGGGAAATCCCTGAAATCAGGGAATTTTATTAGATAAAAATGGAGACAAAATGAAAATAGAGGTAAACAAAAACAATTAGAAGGAAACAAAAGATATAGAAAATAAAAATATAGTTAATACCCCAGTTAGTAAAAACACAGAAAACCTAAAAAGGTAACGAGAAGGGAGTAGAGAGTAAGATCAGGGGGCCTCATCCACCTCAATCTTCTAAGCCCCGCCACCCCCAATAAAAAAAAATTTAAAAACCCACATACACCCCTCGGTCGCCCAGAATGGCAATAGCAAACACACCTACCCCTCCTGGTTGCAGAGTCGAGAAAGGAAAAAAACAACATATACCACCATAAAAACAATAGATCTTCTACCTAAGAAAATAATGTTTTGGCCAACGCCATACACCCCTCTTTTAAAACTTATATAGACACTGAAAATAGGTTCCTTAAATATGAACGGGTTATCATTGAGAGAGAAACAAAGATTGTCGGAAAAAAATATAAACTACATCAGAAAATACACAAACATAGACAAAATTTCGTAGCAGTAAACATAAGTTTCAACGGCTTGATGACATAACCACCTCAGCGCGGTACATTTAGAAAAATACACATGTGTTTTATGTTGATATGTTGCTATTACATCGCCCAATTTCCTACTTTACTATAAAATAGACACTTATAATTATACTTTCTGGAATAGTGGCAGTTCTTGGCAATTCTTCTTTTACTCTCATCGTAAATCTGTCATTCATGCCTAAGTGTTGTGTTTCATAACAATAATTCTTGTAATAGAGAAAAGTATATCAGATATTTCACTGTAAGATGGTTCAATTCCATCCCGCGGTTAAAAAAAATGCTGGATGCAAAGTGGGCAAGTTACCGCGTGGCCCCGCAGTGTAAATATCCTAACCTAATAAAATAAAAAAAATTAAATATCCTATTTGACTTTTAAAATCTAATTAGGAACATTATGAGAAAAGCGCGATAAAAATGAAATAAAAGTATCATATGTAAAAACTGAGAGGCTCTGAACAAAGTGTACTACCGGTATATAAAACTAAGACTGTGTTTGGTTAAAGGCCATGCTGTGAGAGTGACCTATGTATGGAATGTATGGCGACCAGGTATAATATTGTATATGTATGATTGAGTAGCTAATTATCATAATTGAAGACCACAAAAGTATTGGTGAGTTATGTTCAATAAAAATTTATCAAAAAAAACTTGTTATAAGCACCCCCCCCCCCCCCCTTAAAAACCCACTAACCAAAAAAGCAAAAACAACACAGCCAGGGATACTGCTTTCCAGGGACGCTCCCAATCTCCCTATACACACATCGGAGTCATGTAATAACTGAGAAATTCTCATAAAACATATCAGAAACCCTGCTCTAGTCTGTCTGCCTCTGGTATGGTGTATTCAGACTGGTACTCTGATCACAGACTGGTCCCCTGGTCAGTCTACATAGGCGTATAGTGAATAAGTACTGGTAGTGACCTCTAGTGTCATAATCGGGCATGAGGCTTCGTGCGTCCAGACAGAGCTCAACTGGAAATCCAGTAAAAACCCGATCTGGTACCCGAGTACGCATTGAAAAAATCGAAAACGGACCAGCGAAAAAAGTTGAGGCTGTATCTAGGTCAAATCTCTCACTCTCTGGAAGTCACATTTTTGGAGATTTCTCCGGATTGAAAGGGAATTTCTGAATGATTTTTTCACAGATGGATAGAGCATTCCAAGCCGGACGAGCCAATGTAATTTTACATGCACGAGACTTGATTTAATGCACAAAAATTGAAGATTATTGATTTTGAAAAATGATAAAACTAGGTCAAATTTTTAGAGATGTGTGATATACTGATAATACGACCTACAGACATGATGATAGACTTAATTGATAGCTATATATTCTGTCTTTCAGATCCAAATTGAAATTTTGTCAAGAATCGTATACAATTGGTGTAATTAATTTTTTTAAACAAGCTGCTGAAATTGTTATCTCAATTTCTCTGAAAATCAATCAAAAACCTATTTAGCTAAAACCTATCACAATGGTGTTTTAGCTGGCATTAAATGAGATATAGATGTTCAATTGTGATCGATACTTGATGACCTATGACCAATTATGTCCTTAGAATTAATTTTTGAAGTTGACAGATTTATCTCTCTTGAGCGAAAGTCAGTCTGTAAATCTTTATTCCTCTAAAAATAATCACAAAACTGAAAAAGGTGATGGTTGAACTGTAGTAGAATAACTTTCCCCAAATGACTGACATGGTTTTGTTTCAATCAAACCGTAAACATTTATGATGCACTTGATTAAACTCAGAAATAGGAACAAAGAGTAAAAAAAGTGTGAATTCATGCTTGCGGGGCCATCTAGTGGATAATGTGGAAAGTAGAGCATCACTCTCCCTTGCAGATATTTAGTCACAATTTCCACTGCATTCTATAGAGTGAGATTGTGTATGAAGAGTGTATGACTTGACCACCGGTCCAGCTACACTGGCCGCCAGAGCTACACTACATTAGTTTGAATAGAAACGACTTACAAAAGGTTCCAGTGGGATATATGGCTGTCTGGGCCTATGTTTAATATTTGCGAGACAATTACCCCAAAACCAATCATTTTGGGCCATTTCTAAAGTGGGTAAAGCATCAATTCCAGATAAAGCTGAAATTTGAAAAATAGATACGTTGAAATGTATTTTGTTGTGTACTTTTTTTTATTCTATTCATGAATTCTTAGTAATAGATGGAGAAACTGTGTTCCTGTTTTAATTTCCTGTTACCGTCCGACTGCAACGAAATCTGCCATATTGCAGCATATGGGAAAGATTAGTGGGCAATTTGTACACATTGTGAATTCCCACAATAGAGGTATCTGGGGATACAAGGTTGGTTAATGTATCCCACAAACTATCAGAGCTATATCGCCCTAAATATAAGTTGTATCGTTCGAATGCGGCTGTTATCATCTGAATGCAAATAAATGATTAAATTTGAATTGGATAAATGATTAATACATAGATCAAAGCCCTGGATGCTACTCTGCATACATTCTGATTGTGATAGCAATATTAATGTTTTAATGTAAAAATATTGGTAGTTGACGTAAACAGCATAGGATATCACTAGACTTATTAAAAAAAATACACAGAAAACTTTCAGCACGTGTATAGTGGGACAAAAGAAAGCCATTCATCCTATCCGATCACTATGTTTTAGCCTTTTGTGTACACTCGTATCAGGAAACGGAAAAAAATCGCCTTAGAAAGGGTATAAATTTAAATTCTTTTTCATGAAAAGTTCAAATCGATACAGCATTATCACAGGTTTAAGGGCTTTAACACTTTAACAAGCCAGACACAGACACCAACTTATTCACATTATGATACTTAGTACTTCAGCCACCCAGATACACGAAGGTTAGCTGAATCCTGCAGACGTGTGTAGGTCTTATCACGTTCATCCTTATTTCATCTTTCATCTTATATTCTCGGGAGCGGCGCCGACGTCACGCAGCGTAGTAACGGGTAGGTCCGGCTGCACGAAGGTACACTGCGCCGCTCGGGTTTGTCGCTTTGCAGTTTTTTTTCTTCTGAAAGTTGCCTGAGCGGTGCAGTGCGCCACGAAGGGTTAAGCGACTTTTCACGCCATTGAAACCAACGTTAAAACCACTGTACATCTCTGGTAATATCTCTGTAAATATCCAACATAGAGACACCAAACAAAAGCTGGCATGTACGCGAAGAGCAGGGGAAGCCAATAGGTGGTTCCTTTATATTATTTTGTAGGTTCTAAAATTGTTTTATTTGGTGTGTTCTCAAGTAAACTGCCGAAATAGCATATGACAGGCTGCTGCAAATGTCAAAATAAAAACTTACTCAAAAGTGCATAAATATGCAAATTCAAACATTCACACTTATATGCCACAAAGTTTCTTCATATTCTTTGGCAGAATAGCATCAAACTACTTCTAATTATGCATATTAATCATAAAATGCGAGTCCAAACATTACTTTCCGTTAAGGGCGTTGAGCGATAATAGCAGAAAGCTAGGGTGCCCGAAAATGGCAAAACCCTTTGCCAACTGGAGCCTCGTTTTGGTTTGAACGTTCCGCTCCCGAGAATACACATATCTCTCTCATTCTTATCTTGTTTATTGATTTAATTCCTTATTCTTACTTATAATAGAGTCTTAAAATGAATGTAATGGGGATATCTCGATGTACCCCTAACATAGTGTTACTTTATACCGGCAAAACAGGGTACGGTGGTAATTGTAAAATGGCGAACCTTATGTGAAAAAAAAAAAATGAAAAAAAGAAGCTGCCACTGACAGAATGATTATGATTTTGATGCCGTAGACATGTTGTGACGATGCAGGGAGGGACATATCTATAACTTCAAAAAGCTGAGAACGATCATCCCTACGTGCTCAGTCATTACGTTTTCTTCTTATTATATATATTACCTAGGTAACAGGAGAACGCAATTTCAAGTACTAACGGAATACAGTTCGGCCTCAGTGCGCCCGAACATTCACTACGGGCACAGTGTGCCTGAACATTCACTACGGGCACAGTGCGCCCGAACATTCACTACGGGCAGAGTGCGCCCGAACATTCACTACGGGCTCAGTGCGCCCAAACATTATTCATACTGCACCCCTAACAGCGGGTAGTATTTCATAGACGTTCAGCCATAGGTTTGTAATAATTGTGGCGAAATGCTAGAAACAGCTGTGTGGTGACTGGTCGAGATTCTTTCCTTGTGATCTATAGGCAGGAAGAAAAATGAATAATTTCAGGATTTCCAAACTTTCAAAATATATGATCCAAACGGCCAAAGGTTCGGCCAATCAAAATGTTTCTTCCTTTGAGCCGAGCGCTGATAAGCTGTGTAAAAAAATGCTGCTCGCATTGAGAGTTGATAACATATTGTATGGACACAGTCTCTCTCGTCTATTTGACGTATTAATATCTATGGGTGAAAGATATGAATTGCGTCAGTTTCCTGCAAAGGGGAGATAACCATAACGTGTACCAATAGATTACATGAAACTGAAAGTGATGGACAGTGATATTAGAGATACAACACTTATTGATTGTAAGTGTCACTTTTAGACTGGGACGTAATGTGCTGGGCGCACGCATAAAACCGTTTTCATATTATTCACATTAGTGTGAGATTATCTTAATGGCATTGTCCATTGTCAGTTAAAACTGTTTTTTGTTTGTGATTTATTCTAAATCTAAATGAGAAAATTTAATGTTTTGTCCAAGTTCATCCAGTCTAAATAGGTAAAATAGGCATAGGAAATGTGCTGAAACATATGGGTGCCAAAAGTCTCGCAAAGTCGGCGACTATGGGATGGCCCGCTCCGCTATCACCATCAGTGGTTCTACCTTGAAGGAAGGAATGGTGGATTCCAAACCCACCGCCGTAACCATTGCATGCTCCGGATGTGACATCATAGCGTCAGGGCCATAGTGATTTCCATGAATAGTGAATCCCTGCCCACAATCCCAAAATTGAGTTAATGGGTGTAGAAAACTACTTTTTATAGTTTCTTATGCTCGTAGAGATCCACTAGAAAGGGGAATAGATACGGAACAGGGCGCTAAGGATAGTGCAAAGAAAGGCCATACCTAGACAATCTATACGAGACTTGCGCTAATCCTGTGGCGACATAAATAGCCTAGAAATAAGGAGAAAGAGACAACTTGCGAAGCTGATGTATAAACGATCCCTAGTCCCCTGAAATCTGGATAACATGGAAAGAAGAACTAGAAGTGGAGATAGGAAATCATCAATGACTAACATAAGAATTAATCGCGTAAAATAAATCACTACCTACATCTTGCACTGCACCCCAACCACCTCTTGTATTATTTACTATTATTGTTATTATTATTATTTACTATTATTATTATCATTATTATTATTATCATTATTATTATATTGTGCTTATCACTATTATTGCTATTGTTATTAATATTACCATTGCTACTATATATATACTCAACTCACTTTATATCATATTCATAATTGAATGTTAAGTACTCCATTGGAAGAACTGGCCACCAAGCGAGAAATGGTAATTACTGAATAATAATAATAATAATAATAATAATAATAATAATAATGATGATGATGATGATGATGATGATGATGATGATGATGATAATAATAATAACAACAACAACAATAACAATAATAATAATAATGATAATAAAAAGGTTTCGCATAAAGGGCCTCCTCAGGCATCATGAAATATTTTTAAAGATTTTGAAAGAATTTAAGAGAGATTAGAGTTCAACAAGATCATCGAAATGGCAATGTTAGTAACACTCATGACTTTATTCAGGACTCATATGCACGTGCAATACAGATTACACCACATATATGTATATCATATTAAAGTCCAAATGGGGGTCTTGACCCGTTACCCCGCACGTGGGAATTTAAAAGTGAATCTAAATGATCATAGAATCAGATCAAATATATATATATAAACTCTCTGAATATACTGTCAAACATGACAAACGGTATTATCAAACCTCATAATTGAAAAACTTAACCTTTCAACACTGGTTTATATTCTGCATTTTGGCAGATAAAACATCAGACAAAGTGCAATCCTATGTGTATTTTGTTTTCTCATATAATTGAGAATAATACCATTAAGGATAGTGTAATCTGGACTGATATGGAAAAATAATCACCTCAGAGTGGTATAAACAGTTACACATGCAGAAAGCATTCAGTGATTACCACCTGTCAGTTCTGTGTTAAAGGCATATCCTACAATGCACAGTGGCGCCACCTGGTGATGTTCAAATATTGTCAATTTTCAGTCAAAATTGGTTATTTGTGATTCATTCTAATTCTAACGTTTTGTCCGAAAATTCCAATCTTAATAGTTAAAATAGGCTAATTTTCATTTACAATGTACTTTATTTACATAGGATATGTACTGAGAAATATATTTCTTTTTCAATTCTTTCAAAAACAAGGTAGGTGACCTATGATTTTTCAAACTTAAATGTGTAATTCTTTACATCAACTATATTATGCGAAAGTTTGAGGAAAATGTCATGGGTTTTACTACGCGAAAAACAACATCTTAAAGTTTTTCTATATTCTATTATAAAACCATCATAACATGAAGTCTAAATAAAAAAATTAGCATGGTCACCCAAGATTTTTAAATTGGATGTGACTTTTACAAAACTCCGATATCATTATATCTAATTTTCAGAAAAATGACATGGGTTTTCATTTTCAAGCCAAATTGTAGGATATGCCTTTAATAGAACTTACTTCCCCACTTTGGTGAGCTTCCTCAGTTTGCAAGGCAGACAACACAGAATGACATTTTGCATAGTATAAATACTTGTTGATGATGATTGACTCGACTCAACTAAGATTTGTTAATTTATCTCACCCCTGTTGTTTTTCCGCATAGACTTAACATTGGGAACTCGTATCCAACGGAGTATTTTGAAAAAAAATACTCAATGGGGATTTTGTCATAAAGGTTAACCCATTAGTCAATGTGAAGGGTGAGATAAATTCAGAAACCTATTCAGGTTTAGGGTCAGAGCTCGATCCCATCTCATTTGAATCGCTATGCAATTCATGTGGCTCTGCTTAGTGAATTACTACGCGATTCAAACTCGAAGGGATATTAAGAAAGAAACTGATGAGTGTTTGGTCTGTGTCCCCATATGCCATCAAGTTTAGAGCACTCAGGGATATGAACGAGGCAATAGACGAGTGAATATTCTGAAGTATTTCAAACCAGATGCCTATTAGGGACACAGACCCAGCACGAATATGTTTCTAATTCTATCTTAGCCTGGATAATGTTATCTGTTTATCACCCATTTAGTATGATTTACCATACTCGCATGCCTGTTGAGAACAAGTTCCTAAAGCCGGAGACACACCAAGCGAGAAACGCAGCAAGTTCCGTAATTGCCAACACAAAATGGCCTATATGTGAGCTATTATTTCATATTTCACCTGATTATTGCTTCCAATATGCTGAATTATAGACAGGAGATATTCCTATGAAATAATATCTCACATACACGCCGATTTGTGTTGGCGATTCCAGAGATCGCTGCCTTCACTCGCTTGGTGTGTCCCCGGTATTACGTTAAGCCTATGGACATTTACATCAGGCTAAGATAAGAGCTCTGACCATAAACTTTCATAGGGAGCCAAAGTGAACCCACTAAAACGGCAGATACCTGTGTTCAAAACACCATTTCCGGTGACCAGTAAGAACGAGGCTTAGTGCTAAACCTACGGGGGTTTGAGGCTAGAATTTTGTTTTGGTCTTGTTTGTTACTTTTGAAGTTGAGTTTATTACTATCGTCTCTGAATAACTCTGTCTCAAAGCTACGATGACAGTTGTTAAGTTTATCAAAAATATGGATCTAAAAGATTGGAGAATGACGCATATAATCTCGAACCTACATAGTCAAAGTACTGCACGCCTTTATCCGGAAATGATGTTTTGTAAACGGGTATCTGTGGTTTCAGCGGGTTCACTTCGGCTCCCTATAGGTTTCCCCTACAGAGTGTAGTCGGTGTACGCAACATATAACTTCACATGGACGTTTCAACTTCCTCGCCCGTGACCTCAACTTCTTCTAACTTCACGTACCCCTCCTGTACGCCATCATCAGACTTGTCCTCATCTTCAGTATCACAACTATTACCCAGCTCCAGCTCGTTGGGCAGCGGCACATCGACCTTATCCAGATACTTGAAGATCTTCACGCCTCCCTGATACTCCCCGACGTACAGATCCCCATTACAACTCGTCTCCACAATCATGGGCAGTTTTAACCCATGACCATTTTTGGGGATCAGGACCCGTTGGTGCTGCCCGTCCGTGTTAAAGATCTGAATGCGGTGGTTGCTGGTGTCAGCAATGATGACATGACCAAAGGGGTCGATGGTGATGCCCTGTGGTTGCTCCATCTGGGCTTCCCCATTCCCCCGCTCGCGATACCTCCAGGCCATCTCCCCATCCAGGTGGAAGGAGCGGATGGCATGATTCCTCCAGTCCGTAACGATAATATCGCCCGTGAGCGTACACGCCATATGCGTAGGATTCGGCAAACTACTCTTGAAGCTATGCAGCACTTGGCCGTCTGGGTTATAGATCATAATCGATCGGGAATCGAACTCGACGACCACAATGTCGCCCTTGTAGTTCTCACAGAGACTGGTTGGGTACTTGATATCACAGATGAAATCACAGACAAAGGTGCCGTTTTTGTGGTACATCTTCACGCGGCGCATGGCATTGTCTGTGACTAGGATGCTGTTTGTGTGGCGTAAGGCAATCACTCGGGTCGGGTCCTTGATTTGTCCGTGACCCATCAGCATTTTAAACTGGCCATTTTTGTCAAACACCTTGAGCAACTTGTTATTCTTATCACACACAAGTAAGTCCTTGTCCTCTGTTATTGCCATATCAACAATAGCACAAGGCATTTCATCCCACTTTGTTTTTATACTGAATGACCTTATCAAATCCACCCTCTCCGATAACCTAATTGGAAAATGATCCTTATCTAATTCTTTATCTACCACTTGAATCGTCCCAAATAAATGCTGGGCAAGGTATTCTTCAGGTTCGGCATGTTTTAGATCAAGAGGCAGCCATATTGGTACATTGTTGTTGATACCTTCCCGGATCTCCTGCATATCCTTGAATATATCCAGTTTATCCACATCCGCGTTATTTTCACTGTTGATCCCTTCAGATGTGATTTGTGTTCTTTGGAGCGCACTCCGTAGAAACTGGGTCATATTCGTCCCGAGTTCAATCTGACTTTCAACTGAGGTTTCAAGTTTCTCATGTAGTGCCATTGCATGTTCGTTGATCATATTCAACACCTCTAACTTCCTCTGCTCTATGCGGTCGTGAATCAACTGCCTGTTCTTCTCTAAGGTGTTACTATACTTGGACCAATTATAATAAGCCTCATTGAGGGAGCGTTCAGTGTCCTGGGTCATTAACTTGAGCTGCTCAACTGTGATATTTTTATCATCATCTAGATCAGAGAAAGCCAGGTTAAGGAAGGCTCCCTTGCCGACATCGTTCATAGTTTTCTCCCCCTTCATTTGTGGGTTGGTGTAGAAGAGTTCAAGCTCCCCCTGAACGTTCTGCGGCTCGTCCTCCGGCGAGCTGAGGTCAGCCGGTACGAGCTGCTCATTGGGTAAGGGCAGCGAGCGGTACTTCTCCTCTAGTTTACGCTGCGGGGTGCTGAGCAGTTTCTTCGACCGCTGGCCAATCTTCGGGGTGCCCTGAGGGGTGCCGAAGGGGGTTCCCGAAGGGGTGTTTAAGGGGGTTCCCCGTGGGGTACTTGACGGGGTGACGTAAGGGCTCCCCCGAGGGGTGCTCTTGGGATCGGGTGTGCTGGCCCTGGACATGGCGGTGGGAGGATCTGCAAGATCAAAAGATATAGAATATGTATTTCTATAGATATAGAAGGATATAGAATATAGAATATGTATAGAATATGTATTTCTCATGTGAAATTAAACGGGAATTGTGTTTGGATGGTTGGTTGGTTTGTTTGTTTTAACGTCCTAAAAGAAGAAACAAGATTTAGAAAACGTGGCAGAAACACTTCTGACCCCAACCGATACTACCTTGAAATGACAATTACTCGTCAGATCCAAACCGTTGCTTTGCTACCTCCAGGTAATCAAAAAAAAAGAAGAAGAAGAAACAAGGTATACAGTGCATTCTCAACGATTCTTTGATACTGACGTACAGTCTGTGGCACCACCGACAGACCTTTAGGGGAACTCAAAAATATCTACGTCGTTTTTGTCGGCCAATGGATTTGTTCTTTGTTGGTTTGATTTAACGTCCAGTTAACCATTGCGTACAGTCTGTGGCACCACCGACAGACCTTTAGGGGACCTCAAAAATATCTACGTCGTTTTTGTCGGCCAATGGATTTGTTGTTTGTTGGTTTGATTTAACGTCCAGTTCACCATTGCAGGTTCTCACCAGACTTTCTCAAGGTTCTTTTACACCAGAGGGTGGTGATCGAATCTATGTAATGAATTTAGGTAGAAATCTCACCCTACACATTTACTGAGGTAAGAGTTCATGACTGCACACCACACCACATAGACATGGTATGAAAAGGATTGGCCTTTGATATAGCAGTAAATCTACCACTGCTAGGGATGAAAGAGAAGAGTGGCTGCAGTGGGATCCGAATCAACAAAGTCCAGTGGTGTTTCGATAGGGGGCCAAAGTGGACCCACTGAAACTTGCAGATACCCGTGCTCAAAACATCCATTTCCGGAGATAGACGCTCAGTACTTTGACTATATTGGTTCGAGATGATATGTGTTATTCTCCATTCTTTAAAATGATTATTTTGATGCATTTGACAACTGTCATCGTAGCTTCAAAACAGACTTATTCAGAGACGATTGTTGTAGAGTTTACTTTAATAATAGTAAACGGGACCATAAACGAAATTCAGAGAGATTATAAATCAAGACGTGGCAATAACACCCCTATGGCAAGCCGATAAAGAAATTCAAAAACGAAAGCACCTCTATGGCAAGCCGATAAAAAAAATAAATTCAAAAACGAAATTCTAACCTCGAACCCCCATAGTACAAGCACTACCACAAAGCCTCGTTCTGACTGGTCTCCGGATATCGTGTTTTGAGCACGGGCATCTGCCGTTTTAACGGGTTCACGTTGGCTCCCTAGACCGTGCTTACATTGGTACTCGGAACCATTGCTGCTGCTCACCAAACAAACGAGAAACTTCCCGCCACCCAGGCTATGTGTGCGGCCGATTGATTTTCCACACCTACATCAATCATTTATATACACGTCCGAGGTAACCTATCCTTCTTTCTGTCCGACAGTGTCCGCCATACTCAAACATTGATGATGCATTTCATCTCGTATCACCGTATCTATTTTGGCCAATTGAAATAGCACCAACATTCATGGGAAAACATAGATGTGGGGCCAATCTAGACTTGCTCAAGTCTTTGTTTATGGATATTCTTGATTAAACAAAATTACAAATAGGAGCAAATAGTATGTTCATCATTGATGAATGAGCGTGCAATTATATATGAATAACAATTAAACGGTTTGGATAACATTCAGTCTAAGGATACTTTTTATAACCCACTAGCATCCAATTATTACATGAAAATATACAATGCCTATGATATATCATATGTCCTATCTTGTCTTTTTCAGCTAAGTTCCTCCCTAAGCAGACTAGTGGTCAATCACGATGCAAATCCCTGATTCAAACTCCTTCTCCTTTGCTCAATCCCACCGCACACCGACCGGGCCTACAAATACCCTGGTAATCCGTTGGTTACAAGGAAAAAGATCAACATTCATATCAACCTGACAACGTCTGTAAGCCACCCCTAGCGAGTACATATCACCTCAAACTGTGAGTTTTAACACACTCTTTTTTATTCTCCGTAATCATTTGTCATGACGACTGACATTACACTACTCACCTCTGGTACTCGGCCAAACCGTGCTTGTTTCTTTTTGACTAACATCTAGAGCCCGGGTGCGAACAACCTACAAAAAACCCTCTTCCTCTTGTGTCTCCTACCCTCGGGAGAGACATAGGATGAAACCTCAGGGGATACCAACATGCATATACTTTTGGATACTAATGATGGGTGCTAAACTTTTCCCTGTAAGTCCTATCTTCCATTTCTACCACATAGATAGTCATGACTGAACCGATTATAAACCTGGGTAAGGGTTTCCACATTGTACATGCCAATGTGCAGAGCATAAAAAACAAATTTGATATAGTCAAACAAAATATTCTCATGTCCAAGGCGCATGTTGTGACCCTCTCTGAGACATGGCTAACTTCCGATTTTAACGACCAAATGTTTGATATTGATAGCTACACCCTATTCAGGCAAGATCGAAAATGGCTAAATGCACGGGGGGAGATCAAGACCGGGGGGGGGGGATAGGGATATATATCAAAGAAGATATTCCATGCGAGACCATTCCAGAATTTGACAATAGCAATCCAAACATTGAGTCGATATGGATCAGGGCCAAACTCGAAAGCCAAAAAGACCAACTTATCTGCTGTGTCTACAGACCTAGACATGGCAATGTTAACGAGTTTGTGGAGGTCTTACTGGAACAAATAAACATAATCAAAGAACTATATAAGGGCGAGGTAACAGTGCTTGGTGACTTTAATTTGAACATCCACAACAAAGACCTACCAGAAATCAAAACACTATCACAGTTAGACTATGCAGGGGGTCTAAAACAGCTAATAACTCAGCCGACACGCTTGAAAAATACAATAGATCTCATTTTCACAAATTGCACCAATATTATAAAATGTGGTACCATGGATCTGAACTTAAGTGACCACAATGCCATCTATCTCACAAAAAAAAAGATAAAAGACAAGTACTGCACTAAGCAGTTCTTAGGGAGGGCATATCGCAATTATGATAAGACATCTTTCCAAGAAAGCCTAACTAGACTAAACTGGGATGACCTATATGTCCAACCTACCCCTGATCTGGCCTGGGACTGTATGGTTACTAACATCACAACAAACCTGGAAACAATGTGTCCTGTCAAGAAACACCAAATCAAGTACAAAAATGAACCATGGCTCACTAACCATATACTGGAATCCATTGTTGATAAGAACAAAGCCTGGCGAATTGCTAAACATACAAAAGACTGGCAAAGAGCCAAAGACCTCAGAAACTACACTAAATCCCTAGTTACCCGAGCTAAGAAAGACTATATCCAAAATATTGAAAACAAAGACTGTAAAAAATTCTGGAAGAATATTGAAAAACTTCTCCCCAACAAACCCAAAAAACGAGACATTGAGTTGATAGATGGTAACACTAATGAGAAAATACCCACACCACAAACTGCCGACTTTATTAACAACTTTTTTGCAAATGTGGGCGCTAACTTGGCTGAAAAATTTCCTCAAAACTGGGCACCCGAACCGAACCAATCAGATGTAGAAATGGAAGATTTCCACATAACAGAGGAAGAAGTAGCTGATGCCTGCAAACTCATTGACGTCTCTAAATCTTCCGCTATAGACAACATCTCGTCAATGGTCCTGAAGGACTCGTTCCAAATCCTGATCCCTGAACTAACCCATATCCTTAACCTCTCACTGTCTCTATCGCAATACCCGCTAAGTTGGAAATTAGCCAAGGTAACCCCAATTCCGAAAGTAAGTCTATCGAAGGATGTCAGTGACTACCGCCCAATCTCGCTCTTGCCGCTCCCGGGCAAGATAATGGAAAGAATCATGCATAAACATATCTACAACTACCTTGAGTCCAATAAACTACTAAGTGACAAACAAGGAGGTTTTCGGAAATCACACTCCACTCTCCTAACTGCCTCGAAATTCACCGATGACATCCTTACCAACATGAACAATAGCCAAATAACTGCAGCAGTGTTTATAGACCTATCCAAGGCCTTCGACACGGTCCACCATCCCATTCTAATTGACAAACTTAAATCACTTGGTATCAATCAGACAACTTTAAAGTGGATCCAAAATTACCTTACAGATCGTGCCCAAGCAACCACTGCTAACAATGTTACATCCGGGTCACTACCAATCTCATATGGCATCCCGCAGGGGTCAATTCTGGGGCCCCTGCTATTTCTGGCCTATATTAACAATATTACAAATTCTATTAAGCATGCATCGATTCAACTGTACGCCGATGATGCAGTCTTGTATATATCGGGTAAAACAATTGACACCATAGAACCCCTCATGCAACAAGACCTGAATGCTATTGCTGGTTGGAGCAACGCCAACAAGCTCACCATAAATGTTAAAAAAACTAAGCTAATGCTTTTTGGTACTAAACAGCGTATACAAAATGCCAGAGAAACAGAATTGAAGTTGAATGATAGGAATATTGACTGTGTACAAGAGTTTAATTACTTAGGTCTAAAACTGGACCAAAACCTCTCATACGAAAAGCACATCCTAAACAACATCAAGAGAGCATCACACAAAATCCATCTCCTGGCCTTTATCCGTAAATACCTAACAACGCAACAGGCAATAACACTGTACAAAACAAAGATTATGCCATACTTGGAGTATGGGGGAGCCCTGTTTCACGGTTCTCATAATACCCTCACTGAAAAACTACAAAGGTGCCAGAATCGAGGCCTTCGTGTCTGCCTCAAAGCTGACCCGCTTACCCCTAGAAATGAAATGCACCAAGCATGTAAGGTAAACTACCTGGCCGAACGCCGAGAGAGACAGTTATTGTCTATTGCACATACACGATCAACAAACGGAGACTACTTAGCCGAAGCTAACCGTGAAACGAGGCTTCACGATGCGCCGGTAATGGCCATACCGAATATCATCAATCTGAGCAAATATAAGCAGTCAGTCCTTTATAAATCTGCTAGTCTTTGGAATGATTTGCCTGCTAGAACTAGAGCAACAAGAGACATGGATGTGATGAAACGCGTACTCAAAAGACGACTCAGAGACTCTTTTGAAAACTACTAAAATGACTTCTGTACTGTATGACACTGTATGTTTTTCCGATTCCCATGTGCTGGTGCGCCAAGGGTGTGCAATGCTGGATACCAGCTCCCATGTATTGTATGTCTAACTTTTTATGTATATCTAATATTGTATTTGACTAAGATGAGATAAGCTTGACCTCTTACAGGAGCATTCGATGTTTCTCGTGTGCTCAGCACAAATTCTAGAAAAATCACCTGTACTTAAAATTTTTGAATTAATGATATTTTTATAAAGTTATGTGTAACTACCTACTTTGTGTACTACTTTGAAGCCCTCCATTGCCTGTACGCCCATTCATTGGGCATTGTTCAATCTACGAGGGTTACCTAGAAACTGGAGCCTGTGGAAGATAGGGTCTGACTGACCCTTACAGTTACCTCCAGTATAAATAAAAAACCTAAAAAAAAAAAAAAAAAATTAACTTGCCATTTCTGCAACTGCCTGAGTCTAGGATCCAAACACATCAAGCACCAGTGGGTCTCAGGGCCCTGAGTGGGTCTTGAGGTATTTTGGTATTGAGTGATTGGTCATGGTCAGATGGGCATGCCTTGAAGAAACTGAGACACTGGCTCCCTGCTTCTTTCTCAATATCACAGTGAATAGCACACAGATAGTGAAGGGATAATTTCTATGCAGTGCCCTGAAAGTCTGTATGGACCCCTCTAACCTCTAGATGATGTATTTAGCGCGTGCATGCACGCTCTATAAAAGTATGTTGCAGAGTGACTGGTCCAGGAATCACATTGGATACCTGTATACCGAGGAGAGGAGGTGTGGGAAAGGTGGACGGATACAGGGACTGGGGCCAGTCTAGGGCCATCCGTAGAGTTCATACGCACTTAGGGTGGCGAGGGGGCAAAAACTTTCCCAAATTTCAGAAATTTTGCGTACGTACTTTATGGATAGCCCTTTTGAGGTATTCAAGCATACCAACTGTTCCAGATTCAAGACACCCATAAAGCCTGTTTTCATTGGCCGACGAAAACGGTGCAGATCTTTTGAGTTCTCCTAATAACCCATTTCCATTAGCAATCACCGATCTACAGTCAGGCACCACCGACGGACCTTTAGCACTGCTGATGCAAAATGGAAATGGGCTATTAGGAAAAAAAAAAAAAATCTACACCGTTTTCGTCGACCGATGGAAACGGGCCTAGGGTGTAAATCTATAAATACCTTCCCCTATAGGCTGGGCATGTGGGGACCGGATTCCAAGCCTTTGATATCACCTCTGATCATTCCTGAGCGGCTGATGCCAGGTCAGCGGATCGAGTTCTCGCCCGGCGGAGGAGTTGGCAGTCCACCTCCGTCTGTTGTCTCTGTACCAGACTCCCCACTCTCCCAGCAGATGTCTCGTGACGCTTGCGCTTACTAATCTCTGCTTCAACCCAGTGACGTCACATGGTGTCCCCCTCTCATAAGATCTCACACTCTCTAAGTGTTATTCTGTACAAGGTTCTCACTATGCTCTATGGGAGAATAATTCTTAACAAACTAGGCTTAGAGCCTTGAGAATACACTGGCCTGCCTCCTGTGCCTCCTGTATCCTTTCACCTTTTCCGCCCCTCCTCATGACATGTGTCATGTTGACAAACAATGCCCTGCAACACATGAGGTGCTTTCCACTGGAGAAAGTAATCCCAGTGTAATCCACAGCCTATTCCTGATTTGAAATCATAAAATAACAGAAATAATTATTTACCATATAAACATTTCATCTCATATAACAAGTAAAACACAAAATACTCCCAAAAACGCTCTGGATTTAGGAAATTTTAAAGAAAAACTGGTACATGGAACAGATACAGCCCCTAAAAGGCAGGTGGGTGCAGAGACTGGTTTCCTGCCCCAATGAAATATGAGACCGGTAACGCCCAGCTAGACCAACGAGGGAGCGACTTCAAACTTTCGTTGGTTCTCAGCTGATTTGCAGTGGCAATGACAACCATAACAACCTCTCTCCCTCTCGAGATTCGCTAAACACCTTATTTTTACTTCCTTATAATAGAAAAAATAAAGTTATGGCAACATTTCAAAAGATAAAAGATAATTCATTAGAATACGTCTTTGAAAAGAGAACAGATTTCGCCACGCCCTCTAGTGGGTATACCAGCGGAAAAATGGCGGGCGTTACCCATAATGCACGAAAAAATGGCGGCCGTTAACACATAGACCAGGTTTCAGGCTTCCTGGGGGTTTGTTGAATAAAGTTCGTTCGTTTCTGGTGCTGGTCTGAACGAAACGATGACTCCAACGATAATCGACATCCTGAACGATTATTTCCATTCAGTGTTATATGACATGACAGAAGACATCTAAATAAACATATTTGTATACAACACCTTGTAAAGGCTTTAGAATACTTTTATCATCAAAACATCTTATGCTTACAGCAAATCATTTTATAATACACTATGTCCCCAAGGGCAATTCTGGGGTACTTTTTTCTCGTTCGTAGTTTATTGAACAGCCCCAAGTGCAGAGATACAAGCAGGGCAGGAAGTAGGGCGCAGGATCTATGCTGGGAGAGTGCAGACTCCCAGGTGCGGGGGTGTGCAGGTGATACGACGAGGTGGGGGATCAAGGCTTTGATCGACGGGTGTTGGTAGATTAGCTTCTCTGTATGCTGACACACGTAGCGTATCAGTACTTAGTTATACACCAACTGCCAATGGCCTCAATCCGTTTACCTTGGAGCTACATGGAAACAATAATTCGTGTTCTGGCGAGACAATCTCGTTTTCAGGCAGATGGTCTGTGGGTTGGTCTTATGTTTGAGATAAATGCATTCCATTGCCATCTCCCTCTGTATCCAGTCCTATACATATACAGTAGAACCCCGCCTAACGGACACCCTGCGTAAGCGGGCACCCCGCGTTAACGGACACATTTGGTAGGAACGAATCTCTCTATTAGATGTTTATTTTAACACCGTGTAAGCGGTCACCCCGCATAAGCAGGCACTTTGGCCAGGAACTGAGGGTGATCGCTTAAGCGGGGTTCTACTGATCATACATATACGTGTATGCATTTATGTACATACGATTTATTCTATACCCTTGCAATGTATTTGATAATTACGTACTGCTGCTCACTATACAGTATAAATTGTGTACTGAACCCTGTGCAGTACAGTTATACTGAACATATTGAAACATTAGCAGTGTGAGGGCTTTCACCATGACATGACCTCTATGCCATTATATGGTAAGATTTGATTAAGTTTGGGTATATAATAGATATATAACGACCCTCCATACTTGTACATGCTAGAAAACTTGCCACCTCTGTCTTCACTCTCTTCAGGGGGCTGTTGAATAAACTACGTATACGTGTTGTATGAAACAATGCTGTAAACAGAAGATATTTTGACAATAAGAGTAACCGAAACCTTTTACAAGGTGTTGTATTCAAATACATTAATTCAGAAAATATCTTCTCTTTTCTCATACAACACTGAATGTGAAAAAATGTTCAATGTTTACGGCATTATTTTATACAACACTATGGCCCCAAAGACAATTCTGGGAGACCTTTTTCTCGTTCGTAGTTTATTCAACTCGTGGGCGAGGGACTGGTGGACGAGAGACCAGTGAACGAGCGACTAGTGAACAAGCGACTGGTGGGCGAGCGACTGGTGGGCGAGCGACTGGTGGGTGAGCGGCCGGTGGAGGAACGGCCGGTGGAGGAAGGCCGGTGGGCGAGGGACCGGTGGGCGAGGGACCAGTGGGCGAGGGACCGGTGGAGGAAGGCCGGTGGGCGAGGGACCGGTGGGCGAGGGACCAGTGGGCGAGGGACCGGTGGAGGAAGGCCGGTGGGCGAGGGACCGGTGGGCGAGGGACCGGTGGGCGAGGGACCGGTGGGCGAGGGACCGGTGGGCGAGGGACCGGTGGGCGAGGGACCGGTGGGCGAGGGACCGGTGGGCGAGGGACCGGTGGGCGAGGGACCGGTGGGCGAGGGACCGGTGGGCGAGGGACCGGTGGGCGAGGGACCGGTGGGCGAGGGACCGGTGGGCGAGGGACCGGTGGGCGAGGGACCGGTGGGCGAGGGACCGGTGGGCGAGGGACCGGTGGGCGAGGGACCGGTGGGCGAGGGACCGGTGGGCGAGGGACCGGTGGGCGAGGGACCGGTGGGCGAGGGACCGGTGGGCGAGGGACCGGTAGACAAGCAACCGGTAGACAAGCAACCGGTAGACAAGCGACCCGTGAACAATCGACCGGTAAACAATCAACCAGTGAACGAGCGACCAGTGGATGAAGGACCGGTGGGCAAGCGACCGGTGGGCAAGCGACCGGTGGGCAAGCGACCGGTGGGCAAGCGACCGGTGGGCAAGCGACCGGTGGGCAAGCGACCGGTGGGCAAGCGAAAGGTGGGCAAGCGAAAGGTGGACGAAGGACCGGTGGACGAAGGACTGGTGGACGAAAGACCGGTGAATGAAGGACTGGTGGACGAAGGACCGGTGGACGAGGGACCGGTGGACGAGGGACCGTTTGGCGAGGAGCTCTCAGACTGGCGGCGTGGCCCGGGGAACTGCTCTGAGTCACTGGTTAAAGGTCAGTGTGTGGGTTCCGACCTCTGCCCACACGCGGCCGCACACCGCACTAATTTCATACAGACCTTTCTTAATCAGACCCGGCGGTTCTGGAGCACTAAACGCGGATTTAATTCACCAGCCGCAAAAACCTAACAGTCACGTCCGAGGCGCGTCTGTCCGGTCACCTTTTTTATGTGTTTTTATGCTACCTACTTTCACTTCCGTTTATCCGCTTTTCTGTCTCAAACCATAATTATATTGATTTAATCTGCAAATGTCCGGTTTGGGATGTTTTTAATCTAAATCGGGGATTTTTTGTTTTTTGTTTATACATATATTTCAAATACATCGTTTACTTTTATTCTTTAGATCCATGCATCCTACTGCATGTCCGGATAGATTGATCAGTATCATGAACCTGAGCAAACGTGTGTGTATTATATATATATTGTAGCGGTCAGAGGGGAGGTGGGGGTCCCGGCGGCACGCGGTGTGCACTACGTTCCCTATAGGAACGATAGCAGAAGGATGATCTCTCCTGTCACACCGAACGCCACCGGGTCACACCCAGCCCCACTGTACACTGGGTCACACCGAGCCCCACTGTACACCGGGTCACACCGAGCCCCACTGTACACCGGGTCACACCGAGCCCCACTGTACACCGGGTCACACCGAGCCCCACTGTACACCGGGTCACACCGAGCGCCACTGTACACCGGGTCACACCGAGCCCCACCGAACACCAGGTCACACCGAGCCCCACTGTACACCGGGTCACACCGAGCGCCACTGTACACCGGGTCACACCGAGCCCCACTATACACTGGGTCACACCGAGCGCCACTATACACCGGGTCACACCGAGCGCCACTGTACACCGGGTCACACCGAGCCCCACTGTACACCGGGTCACACCGAGCGCCACTATACACTGGGTCACACCGAGCCCCACTATACACTGGGTCACACCGAGCCCCACTGTATACCGGGTCACACCGAGCCCCACTGTATACCGGGTCACACCGAGCCCCACTGTACACCGGGTCACACCGAGCCCCACTGTACACCGGGTCACACCGAGCCCCACTGTACACCGGGTCACACCGAGCCCCACTGTACACCTGACCACCTCCGAATACACCAAACCACACCGAAGTGTTGGTTCGGTGGACGCTGAGATGCCCGGCATGACGTCACCAAGTAGGTATAAATACAGGAGGCAAACGGCATTCTGGCATTCTGGTGCGCGAGCTCCTAGGGTGCAGACCTGGAACCTTGGGACCATACGCTGAAGAAGAGGACTTAGAACAACTAATAGGTTGACTAGTGCTGAGAAGGACTTAGCTGGTGTATACTGCTAGGAACAGCAATAAAGTGGGCTACACACTGACACCGTAATTTCCGTGGTTGTTATCATTGATTAGGAAATCCGTCACAAAATATATATATATGTATATATATATATATATATATATATATATATATATATATATGTATATATATATATATATATATATATATATATAAGCCTATACTACACATGGAATGTTAAGAGATGTTAATTGAATATATCTGTAACAACATTTATAGTTTTCTTTACTTTAAATTCCAAATTAATAAGAGATTTATAAAAAGGAAAGTGCGACATATTTTGTGTATAAAACAGAGGGGTGGAACTTTGTTGCATCCTGGAACCACCAATTTTTATGTGATGATAATAATATTTTACCATCACTTTCTCATATAAAATGTCCATCTCATGAGCATTAAACCATGTGTTTCGTAACTTTTTTTACTGTAGTATAACTAATACAAATTATCATGTCGCACGTTCTCCTATTGATTACCAATGTTGTAATTGTGAGTTACATGTAATTCACTCTGTCCGAATTCTTTCAAATAATGTGACAATGGTAGTTTATGTGTCCTCATAGAGGATAAAATATTACATTCATGTGTAACTTTTCTTGTGTGTTTACTACAATTCATATGAAAATGAGTTTTCAAGCTATTTTTGAGAAAAAATACAATATTTTCACTTCAAACGCCTCTGGAGTTTTCAGCTATAAAACCCTTACAAGAATTGAAGTATGATCTCTCTTCTTTCATTTAAGACTATTTCTATAATCATTGGGTGATAAGAAAAAAAAATTATAGCACATAGAAAAAAGGGGGGGGGCCATATATTCAATTGTACCACTTAGTATGATATGACCCATATACATGTATGTACATTTATCTCACATCTGATATCCCCCCCCCCCCCCATGGGCTTAACATTGGGAACTTGTATCCAACGCAAGTGGAGTATTTAGAAAAAATACTCAATGGAGGATTATGTTACAAAGGTTAGCCCATTAGTCAATGGGAAGGGGCGATACGTTCAGAAACCTTTGAAAGTTTAGGGTTAGAGCTCGATCCCATCTAATTTGAACCACTAAGTAATTCATGCGGCTTTTCCTTGTGAATTACTACGACTCAAACCCGATAAGATACGAGCTCTGACCCTGACCTTTCATAGGTTTCCTCCATATGATGTACATGGAGGACCAACTGAATTATTGAAAACCTTTACGTTTCGCGAGTTAACCTTAGGCTAGGGTCCCAACCACTAGTGTCCCTCGCACTAGAGTTCGGCACTGCTATCATCTTCTATGAACATGGGTTAGAGGGGTCCATATAGACTTTCAGGGTACTGCTTCCAAAAACTATCCCTTCACTATCTGTTTTGGTAATCTTTTCGTTCCAATGGGCCTGTCTAGGATCTGTGGTTGGAAAAAATTTGTTTTTCGAAGCTATCTATTCGTTAGGAACTGTGTGGTTCGACACATAGCACCCAAAACAAACCGCAGCGTCGGGCGACTTGAACAAGTTGAACGCACGCGGCCGTAAAAAGCAACAACAAAGTCACATGACTGTCACGTGCCATGTCAGCCAATCAGGAGCACCGCACAGGGTATGCAGATGAGGCCGCGGCACGTCCGCGGCCCGCTTCCCCCTTCTCTCTATTCAGTGGTCGCATGTGGTAGGAGACACACTCGTAGAACAGATACGCCACATCTTTCGATATATTATCCCTTCACTATCTGCTGCTATTCGCAGTGATATTGAGAACAGAGCAGGGAGCCAGTGTCACAGTGTCTTAGAGGCATGCCCAGCAGACCATGACCAATTTCTCAAGACCAAAATACCTCAAGACCCACTGGTGCTTGATATGTTTGGATCCTAGACTCAGGCAGAGCAGAAATGGCAAGTTGACTGGGTACAAGTGGCTTACAGGAAACTATCCATAGGCTGAGTTTAACTCAAACCTGTTAATTGTTATTCATAAATAATTGCAGGCTCATTCATCAACGATGAACATACTATTTGCTCCTATAGTATAGGTCTATGACTTGGCATACATAGCACCCCTCTCATAAGATCTCACACTCTCTAAGTGGCATTCTATACTCTCACTACGCTCTATAGGAGAAGAATTCTTAACGAACTAGGCTTAGAGCCTTGAGAATCCACTGACCTGCCTCCCGTGCTAAAGACGTACAGTAATGCAACCCAAAGATTCCTATAATCTCAATGATGCCACCTAGCGGGAATTATGTGTGCCAGTGGATTCTCAAGGCTCTAAGCCGTAATCTTACAATTAGCTGACAGATGATGGGGGAACTAGCAATCACCCTGTGCCCTACTCATCCTCGAGCCGCTCATTTCCTATTCCGCCTCCGCCTCTATAGTGCTTATTCCTGTAGAGTTCACATCCATGCAGCAGGCGACGCCTCCTCCTCCATCTATACACCTAGTTAGTCATGCATGATTGATTACTCCACCGTTTCCAAAGGCAGCACAGAGCTTTGAGGCAGGCTGCTCCTTGGGTCGAAATTAGCGGTCAATATAAACGCTCCCGGCTGGCCAACTGGTCCATTGTCAACAACCCATAGGTGGAAGGAACTGCGATATATTGGGCCGTAACTCAGGTGGGATTGGTGGCCAGAAGCAGGGGCCTGTTTAATAATCTAGGCTCGTATATAAAGACCCTTTTCTGTATGCCATAGGGACCCAGGGACGATGTGGGTCAACTTTACTCAACACTTATGGACGGCTTATACTGTCTTAACGAACAGACTTAAATTATTAAAACGATAACCCTTGTATGACGTACAGAAAAGGGTCTTCATGTATGATCCTAGATTATTCAGGCTTGTACATGTAGAAACTTTTCTGTATGCCATAGAGACCCAGGGACGATGTGGGCCAACTTTATTCAACACTAACGGACAGCTAATACTGTCGTAACGAACAGACTTGAATGTTATTAAACGATAACCCTTGTACGAGGTGCAGAAAAGGGTCTTCATGTATAGGGAGCCAAGGTGAACCCGCTGAAACCACAGATACCCGTTTACAAAACACCATTTCCGGATATAGGTGCTCAGTACTTTAACTATGTAGGTTCGAGATTATATGTGTCATTCTCAAATCTTTTAGATCCATAATTTTAATAAACTTAACAACTGTCATCATAGCTTCGAGACAGAGTTGTTCAGAGATGATAGTAGTAAACTAATCTTCAAAAGTAACAAACGAGACCAAAAACAAAATTCTTGCCTCAAAGAGTCAACCCCCCATAGATTTAGCACTAAGTAAACCTCGTTTTTACTGGCTACCGAAAATTGTGTTTTGAACACGGGTATCTGCCGTTTTAGCGGGTTCACTATGACTCCCTATCATCCTAGATTATCCAACTGGCCCCAGGCTGTGGTAGCATGTGTATATATATTCTACCAGCCTTATATAATTCATAAGGCTGGTAGTATACGGAAACTGGCTTACTGTCTTCGTACGTCAAAAATACGCGGTGAAACTGTTGATCACATACATCCCGATGCCGTAGGCAGAGGGATGTATGTGATCAACAGTTTTACCAAGTATTTTGACGTACGAAGACAGTCAGCCTGTTTTGGTATTATTATATACCTAAAAATGGCGAAATTTTACCTGGTCACGTGATCACAGTGTGGCGTACGGGTATAAATACGCCATGAGCGGGCAGTATGTGTAGGATATACTACCACAGGTATATAATAATACTTTCCACTGGTCAGCTTTAAGCTGGTTTGTTTACGAGTCACACAGAGCCTACGCTACACCTCCACTAACCTGTCATTCGACTTTGAACCCAATACGGCAATAGCAAACCTTGGTGCAGTCGCAGAGCCTAGACGTAGTACAGGCAGGAAGCCAGGCCGTCTTCAGACACACAAAGCATACCTTGACTCGGACATTCACTCACCTGGGAGAGTGGGAGGGTTGGTTTGGGTGGTTGAGTCTCGGCTAGGAACCCATGGTGGTGGTGTCCAGTGTTGAACGTTGTAGACGTGACGTTATAACGTTAAACCCCCGCTCTGTGACGTGTTGTTGTTGTCCTAGCGGGCCACACACACACACAAACACACACGTGAGTCCGTGTAGCGACGACACGGCAATGCTGTAAGCTCCACGACTGCTGGTGACTGACTGACTGACCCCCCTCACACCTCCTCCACCTCCTCCTCCTCCTGCTCTGCTGCCAACCAGCGAGCAACACCAGCACAACAACGGGTCCCCGGCCCACGCCGACCGGCCCCGGGCTCCCCGGCCCCCGGCTCGGCGGGCTCCGGCGCGATGGGGCCCGGCGGGGGTCGCTCGGCCGCCGCCGCCGCCGCCGCCGGAGCTCATTTCCGAATCCCCTCTAATTAATCATTAAGGCTGCTCTGTCGTGCCGGATTCGCGGAGCAGTGGGCTGGGCGGCCACATCGATCCCTCCACTAACTAGGCTGTCGGAGCAGTCTGCTCGCGGTTATTTTAAGACGATTGGGTGTTGGAGGAGGGAAAGAAAAGCTTGTGCGTCTTTTGGATGGCAGATTGTTCCTCTGGTAAAACGCCATTGCCGCGTCTTTGTAAAGAGGGAGGCACAGTGATTGTTCCTGTGTTTAACACCAGTGGGAGTCCAAATTCACCGGATCCAATCAACCCAGGATACCATTTAAAGGATGGGTTATCACTTAGATGGGTACACTTTAATAGAAGGCAACTATGTAGCCTATATGTCTTTTAAAAGACGGGGTGTTATATGCTAGACACACTACGCAGGATGATATATCTCTTATAAAGATGTATTGTTTTTTAAATCTGAGCTTTAGGTATGGGTTATTATTATATTGGTTCAAATCCTCTCGCCAGCTTGCGCTGTTCGAAAATTATTATTTTTGTTCTTATTATTTTTGTTTTATTATTATATACCTGTGTCCGAATGTCTATGAAATACTGCCCACTGCTAGGGGTGTAGTAATAATAATGTTCGTGCCTGCTGTGAGAGTGACATAATAAGTCATCAAAATGTTGTTTTTTCATCGATTTAAGGTATATAATAATAAGCAAACATCCTGACTGTAGACGAAACGTTCTCGGTCAGTCGTCAATTTCATACTGCCTTCCGCCTATGGCGTCAGGAAGTATGATATCGATGACTGACCTCAAACAGTAACCGTTTCATCCACAGTAAGGACGTTTCCTAATATTACATATAGACATTGTAGGTGTATTTCAGATAATGGACTATTACTTTTATAGGGCACAGGGTGATTGCTAGTTCCGCCCTCAACCACCATGCAATTGTAAGATAGCGCCACTGTAGTTACTGAATAACCACCATCTTCTGCTGTCATAATCTAAAGATAATCATGAGACGAGGCTAAAACCTTTTTATGGGAACCACCCCAGTTTTTTTTTAAAATCCATTGATAATTGGACCCGCTACCTGGGTGTTTTGATTGGGGTCGGGCAAGATGGCCGTCTCCATGACAGAATAGCTATGTACCCTATAGATACTTAGAGCCATTTTAAATGGGCATTTACTTATAGAGGTGCAATCTAAATGATATAGATGGCAATTATGTAATGAGATGCACTTTAAATTCTATGCTATCACATTTTAAGAAGTACTTTAAAGGCTGACCTATTGCTTATAGAGTTGTACACGGAGTTTTATTTGAGTTAAAAGAATGAGCTATTACTTATTATAAATTGTTTTATCATTTAGCTTCTAGCTTGAAGTAGGCCACACAGAACAATTGGAAACTGGATGTATGTGTAAGCTACGGTACAACATCGGTAATTGATTGTAAATTGATTGTAATTTAGCCCTTTATGTCATGTCTTTTATCAAACTTTTAACAAATAATGTCAGTCAATAAACATTATTTTCAAAGTATTAAGCTGTCCTTGATTGGTAATACATTGTAAACTGACTTTGATTCAGGTCTAGAATGTTCTTCCTATTTATCATACGAAACCATCTGTGGTGTGGTCTAACTCTACCTCATTTACCCGCATTTTACATGTTCCGGTCACATGACTCGACCAATTCGCCTCGCGTCTCGGAACAGATCGCACACTTTTTTACCCACCCACCCACACCTTTATTTATCTCATTGCATTTACTAGGCATTTTATCAATACATGTCATGTATGTCTTTTTTCCCCTTTTTTTGAATAGCAGCTTTTTATTTCTCTATAGATGTACAATGCTATAAGGGTTACATATATCAATCTTTTAGAATGACTACTAGGTACGAGCCTCTACCAGAAGCCTGTTTTTTCCCTTTTTTGTTGTTGTTGTTGTTGATATATATAAAACATATACTGGGGGGAAGATTAGAATATGAACAAGAATAGTGTAAAGTTTTACAAAACTTCTAAGAGATAATGTCAGTCAATAAACATTTTTTAATGCAATCCATGTGTACTTGAATTTAAAAAATCGTCCAACATATTCACGACTCGGTCATCGTTTGTGATACACTTCCATCATCTTGTTATAACTGTGCTTTAAAGGATGTGTTTTTTCCTATATAGGTAGACTTTAAAGGGTGGGCCTTTGCTATTTCTTATAAAGGTTGCTAACTATCAACTCTTGCTGTTGCTTGTATACATGGGCTTTAAGTGATATGATATTACCTGTAGGATTTGTGTGTAGGCCACACAATAAAGGCATATCTTACTTTGTTTGTTTGGGTAGTTTAACGTACAATTTGTTCAATTAGACTTGAATATCCTACAGTTCAAGCCTACACCACCTGGTGATTTTTTAAATATTTTCATTTATCAGTCAAAACTGGTTCTTTCGGATTCATTCTAACTCTATATGAGTAAATTTAATGTATTGTCCAGTCTGTCCAATTTTGATAGATGAAATAAGCCAAGTTACATTTGATTCATTTATATAGGAAATGTACTGAGAAATAAGGTTTTCTTTAATTCCTTCAAAAACAAGGAGAGTGACCTATGGTTTTTAAAACTTCATTGCGTAATACTATACATCTCCTGCATTCTGTGAAAAATTGAGGAAAATTACATTGGGTTTACTGTGTGAAAAAACAACTTCTTAGAATTTCTACATATTCTCCTTAACACCATCATAGTATTGATCTCTAAATTTGCACGGTGACCCCTGATTTGTAACTTAGTTATGTGTACTACAACACTTGGAGTTCATCATATTTAAATTTCAGGAAAATGACATGGGTTTTAATTTTCAAGCCAAATTATCCGATATGCCTTTATTGTATTTAATCACAAAATAGTATTTCCGGGTATCGGCGCTCAGTACTTAGCTTATGTAGGTTCGAGATTATATGTCTCATTCTCCAATCTTTTAGAACCAAATTTTTAATAAACATAACAACTGTCATCGTAGTTTTGAAACAAAGTTATTCAGAGACGATAGTTATAAACTTCACTTCAAAAGTAACAAACGAGACCAAAAACATAAGTCTAGCCTCAAACCCCCATAGGTTTAGCACTAAGCCTCGTTCTTACTGGCCACCGGAAACGGTGTTTTTTTAGGTGGGTATCTGTGGTTTCAGCGGGTTCACTTTGGCTCCCTATAGTTTCACCTAGATAAATGATACCCCCGATTCACAATGAATAATGCATGTCGCACATGTATGCGGGAGGCCAGTCATGGAATGCATGTCCATCCTCACACCACTGTCATGCGAACATGACGCTGAAGGACCAATCTCTCAACGTATAATGAATCATTATCGCCAATTACAATGACAAAGCCTTTGCAATTAGCTCTTATTGATAATCAATATCACAGCCTTGGTTAATGCGAGAATTATGTTCACTGGCTGTAGTTAGTAACACTACAGAATTGCGTCATGTGCGTTAAGCGTTCTTATAGCCTGGTGCCTGGGGCCCGTTTAATAAATGATCTAAGATCCTACATGAGGCACCGGTGTTATAATCCCACAAGCCTAACATGAAATCCTTACATTATCACGGATCTAAACTTTGGAATGCACAACCGAGCTATGTTAGGAAAGTTGAACTATACAAGGAATTTAAATCAATTACGAAACTATAAATGTTTGTACTTGGAGCTCAGATATTATTCTATTGAAGTTATCATGACTTATGTTTCATGCGATATGTGGACTTACATACGAACTTATGGCTTAGCCATAAAAAACAATTGCATTAAAACCGAATTTAAAAGACGGGTCTTAAGAAAAATTATGGAATAGATGAAAATGTTGTTTTATAGAAGACAAAGCAATATGATACCAAACAAAGTAACGTATATATATATTCCACCACTGCAGTATATTTCATCTTTTCAATTGTATGATATCCAAGGCGAGGGCCACGACATTCTAATTCCAGACTGCTATAAATAATCTGCTAATAATACGGGTAATTATATTCATATAACAGTCTTATACATGCATAAGGCCCGGAGTCCACCTACTACGATAGAAATTAAGACCTACCGATATGGCTCCGATACAAAAAGTCAATATCGGAGACATATCGGGAAGGTGCAAAATCGTAGACATATGTCTAGACATGCCAATCCACCACACATTGTATGGGGTTTTTATCGGTGTCTAATCGCAGAAATGTGGTCAACTGCCTCGATATTAGGTGACCTTCCGACGCGATTTTGATTTTGTATTGGGAGGTGCATCGTAGACCATATCGGAGCCATATCATTGTAGGTGGACGCCGGGCCTTATTATAGTCCACTGGACAGAAAATTCTGTTGACAAATTTATCATATATATAGAAGTTGGAGTTGCTGGTCTGTCATATGTTTTATGTACAGTAGAGCCCCGCCTTACGGACACCCCGCGTAAGCGGACATCCCGCGTCAGTATGTTCTTTTGAGTGTGTTTGAGTATATTCATAGAAAATAGATTTTATAATTCAAAGTTTGATAACTTCTGATCTAATAAAGATATTGGAAAATGGATTTCAGATCTACCATCCCCTCTGTCTCCCCTACTTATAGGTATAACGCTGGTATATTGGCCTGGTGTACTGAATATAGTAATTGGTGGTAGATTGTTACCGACTACGGACTCTCTTATACTTCTTGTTTGGAAGAACGTATCCTGTATTCGAATAAGAGAAATATAAACTAAAAAAGAAAGAAAAAACCAAAACGGCTAAGATTGTCTTAGTGAACAAACTTAGATAATATTAAACGATAACCCTTGTACGAGGTACAGAAAAGGGTCTTTATGTATGATCCTAGATTATTAAACGGGCCCCTGGACTCGGGTTATAATACACCGCTACGCCAGTCTCCTCTAAAGCAGATAACGAAGGTAGTTCCAGGGCGGTTTAAATTAAGAAGGCGGATAAGTGTTATTTGAGGGCGGACATACGTCAGCTCTGACGAAAAGATGCATCCTCAGTCTATTCCGAGAGTCAGAGCACCAGCCAAGTCCATCCCAGGCCTTTGTATTTCCGGCAACATCGACGATCAAAGAAACTGCGCCGGCTTTCTGATCGGCACGTGACCATCTTATCGTTAAGACATGGATCTTTAAATATCAACTCTGTGAAGTAAGATAGGTATACTCCCATGTATATGTGTGTCTGTGTGTGTAGGTATATATTAAAGAAGAAACCAGCTAGTTTTGGTCAAAGTCGTTGTTCTCCACGAGTTTGATGCGGTGTGATATGAACGAGGCGACAGGCGAGTGAATATCACGTAGCGTTCAAACGAGTTGGGGAATGACTTCTTCGACCAAAACGAGGTTCCTGTATTTATTTTACCCCTGTAAACACTTAAAGAATGAACGACACATATGATATAGACCATGGAGAATAGAATACTTGTAGGGTATGGAGAACGAGTTGTCTATGGGACAAAAAGAACACTACATTGCCTTTTGGTTGATAACATATTGTTAGGTGTTGTTGTTGGGGTGCACAACTCCTCTGACCAATGCTCAACAAACTAGATTGGGCATTTGTAAACTACATCTCAAATTCAGTTTGCCTCTCCTTATAGGGGACAGAGCCATTGTTAGTTCATAAAGCAGTCACTTGGTGGTCGGGGGACAAAACCTGTATTCTGGCTCTTTGTTCTTACGAAATTCAGCTGCCTCTCAATGTTTTACCAAGGTTCCTTTGACTCTCTACACCGATCCCAGAGCAAGAAGTTATAGTGCTAAAACCCAGGACATGATGTTTTTTACATGGAACACTTTATTTACATATGTGAGCAAGGCAAGAAAAGTGACATTTCCCAATTATCACTCACTTCTTTTTCACCTCCTTTAGTGAAGAACACCTACTCAGGGGGCGTCATGGTGGCCCCCATGGAGCATAGGCTATATGCCGTATAAGATATTATACGGCCTGTTCCTATCAGTAACATATAAATGTTGGCAGAGCAAGGAGGGCGCTGGTATATAGGGGACAGAGCTATTGTTAGTTCATCAAGCAGTCACCAGGTGGCTGACAGGCTGACAGAAGGCAGACTCCACCATTTGGGGGACAGAACCTGTATTCTGGCTCTTTGTTCTTACAAAATTCAACTGGCTTTCAAAGTTTTACCATTGTTCCTTTGTATCTATCCACCAATTCCAAAGCAGGATGACTTAAAGATTAAATCCAGAACATAATCTTTCTCACATAAAATGCTCTATACACATATGTGAGCAAGGCTAGAGTTCCCTTTTATGACTCACTTATCTCTGCACCTCCAGTGGTGAAGAAGACCTACTTCTTCACCTCCAGTAAGGAAGAACACCTACTTATCTCACCCCTGGTACAAGATTAGCCATAGAAATAACATGAGGAAAAAATACTCAACGATCACCCCCGTAAAGTGACAATACTACACTACGGTCATGGAATTATGAATGTAAGATGGTCATATGGATTTGCCAGGTATATTTGAACTATTCTGATATTCTGATTCTATCTAATGTTGTAGAAAGGGGTGAGATAAATCCAGAACTGCACTTGAATTGTAAAATAGACAATATTCCACTCGTTTGGATGTGCCATAAGCGTTACTCGGCTTCGCCTCAATGACGATTTGGGCACATCCAAACTTGTGGAGTATTGTCTATTTATACGTTTCTCGATGTTCTATATAATTCTCCACCTCCAGCAGTGAAGAACAGGGATCAAAATGGCGGCGCCCAGGGAACGTTACCTCTCAGCAGGATTTTGGCTTTGAAGCTAGACTTTTGTTTTTGGTCTTGATTGTTACTTTTGATGTGTGGTTTACTACTGTTGTCTCTGAATAAGTTGTTAAGTTTATCAAAAATATGGATCTAAAAGATTGGATAATGATACATATAATCTCGAACCTACATAGTCAAAGTACTGCGTGCCCATATCCGGAAATGGTGTTTTTAAAAGGGTATCTGTGGTTTCAGCGGATTCACTTTGGCTCCCTATAAGGCCACTCAAAAAAAAAAATTTTTCTCATCACCAAGCCATGAAAAATATGACGAGGGCGCTTTTTTTTTTTTTTTTTTTGCTGGACCAAAGGTAGCTTTTGAAATGTCAGAAAATGGGCTTCAGAATACTTATTTAGGTCCTATCTTGTACTATCACTCTAAACTCCTAATATCTCACTCATACCATGCTTGAATATATCTGGAAAACTCAAAAAATTGAGAGATGCTTCTAATGAATTAAAAAAAAAAAAAAAGGATTTCGGGTATGCAGATTACAGATATTTCCTGTCGACATAAGTCGACTTACGGCAGTCCCGACCAGATACAACTTTTATGTTTTGTTATTGGTTTTTCTCCGCTCAGCCCCAAATATCCCGTCGAGTTCAGATTGCCGGGCCCGACGACTTAAGGCAGATTACGGCAGTTTCGAATTACCGCAGTTCCCGACGACATCTGTTGGGGTCTCACAGAGATGCCTACATTTTTATATATCTATATATGTATGATTTAAAGTACTTGAGTTCCTTCCCATAATTCACTATTTTAAAACAAAAGTGAATAGGTTTCATTTAGAAAAAAGAAATAATGAGAAAACACTCATCCAACTTTTCTGTTCACAACAGTTTACAGTTGTTCACCTTCTCCAGTGGTTACCATGTATCTTATTCAATGTATTCTCTGCCTGTGACCGTTGGAAGTTCAATAAATATCCTTACGAACTATGACGACCTTTGACCCCATAGGTCTAATGCTATCCGTAATCCAAGTCAACTTACGATTCACAATCCCGACAACGGGACTGCCGGGGTGATGGTGTAAACCTAATATTAGACTTGTGTCTAAGTGTCTTTGTGATAAAACTTTTTCCCTGTTAGAGTTGTCTTGACCCGTTGGTGGAGTGTATCTCCTAGAAGGATTTTTTTTGTGGAAATGTTTTCCAGTGGAAATTCTTTTTGATGTGGCATCAGTGGTCCTATCCATAGTATTCATTCCCATGGGGGGCTAACTTTCAGTCTATGGATCCAGCTATACTAAAAAAAAAATGTCTGCTGGAAAACATTTCCACAAAAAATCCTTCCAGGAGATACACTCCACCAATGGGTCGAGACAACTCTAACAGGAAAGAATTTTTATCACTTTTTTATTTTTTCATCTATATACATGTATATGCTAAACGTATGTAACATGTATATGACCAGCCATTATGGTGGCATATACAAGGAGAATCTCGGTTGTATGCGCTGTATGTGATGGTGCACAATATAGGCGTATACATATATAAACATATTGATATACATTGTATATGTGTTTATGCGGTGGCGTATAGATAAAATATAAATGCATTTTTCACACAGTGCAGATAATACCATATTGAGTGCATCCCTGACATCAGGAGCTTTGATTTGATACTAAATACACATACCTTTCATAATTTCTATCAAGGTCCATATTTAAAAAAAAAAAAAAATTCTAAATACGTTTTTGTTGACGCGCGCAGTGATGAGAAACAAGTTTTTTTTTAGTGGCCTAATCAAAGACTTGGGCAAGTCTATGTGCTGCCCTGTGTTGAATGTAAATATCCTGGCCTGCCCTTCTACAATGTAAACACCACGACGTACACATGTCGAGTACCATCCCCACACCAAGTACGCATGTTGTGACGTCAAACAGGCGGAGACCAATCAGAATATCGACGCCGAGGGGGACATATTTTTCGATTACCAGGCTCCTGGCGGGTTTCTCTACGGTTGCCATAGAAACGGCATCGATACTTGGCAGACGCAGACTCATCTTTCAGACGTGATTGGTTCCGGCGGAAGTCGTTACAGTTCAACGCTCGCTTAAGGTGGCGCAACACCAAATTGATTATTACCTTGGTATCCCTGAGGAAAGCATCTCCTTCCATCTGATGAATCCGGTCCCATCCCTCATTGTATCGTATAGAGTTAATATTGTAGATGTCACCTATCGGAAGCTTTGATTTTGTCCCACTCTCCTAGCAGAGATCCTGCGCTCTACTTGCCGTAGCCAGCGCCACTAGTGCCACGAAAGATCTGCTGGGAGAGTGCTTTTGACCCTTTCCCTACCGGAACCGGAAGCTGATGTACGTCATTGAATGCTCCACGCCTGATGCCTGAAAACCTCCGTAGAGCAAGCCATGAAGCTACACTTGTTGGTAAAATGGATATATATATTTAAAGTTGTCTGTCAAAGTGTCCATCCTGATGAATATAAGATCATCCATTCACTATCACTATCATACTTTAGCATAGTCTCACTGCCAGGATAGATCTAATCCCTGGGTAGGGATCCGGTGTGATTGGAAAAACAGTTACCCTGCGAAAAGTGGTAATTATCGCCCACGAGCATGCGCAGTGATGAAGTCTCCGATTGGAGAAGGAACAATTTGCTGAAATTAAGCATATCTCGACATATCACGACATGTGATTCTCATGTCTAAATACTATTCTTTTCATTTATTTACATTAAAATCACATCAGAATAGTAGTATGTCAAATAGTCTGTGATATCTGAACGGAAGAACGTGTCCAGACGAATGCGCATATTGGATGGACGATAATTACCACTTTTCGCAGGGTAACCGTTTTTCGCATCACACCGGGAAGACTAGAACCGCTGTCTGCGATAGACATTATTATCGCCCACTCATGTGTCTGGGTACATTCTTCCATTCAGATATCACGGCCTATTGGACATACTAGTATTTTAATGTGATTTTAATCTAAATAAATGAAAAGAATAATATTTAGACATGTGAATTACGTGCTGTGATATGCCGTGATATATGCTTAATTTCTGCAAATTTTTCACTCTCCAATCGTGGACTCCAACACTGCGCATCCCTATACCACGGAATTGTATATGACCAATGGTAAATGAAAAAATATAAATAACAGCGGTATCCTTTATGTTCAGAAATATGAATAATTAGACATTGGCGTAGATATACACAATATTGACTGGTTTCAGATACAAGCAGCCGTATGCTCCGATAATGAGTTGACACGCAGTCATATCCGAGCTTATGCGAGGATATTGTGCAAAGGTAACTCCGAGGAGCATATATGACAGCTTTTATCTGAAATAAACCACGACAGACTTTTAGAAATACATTCACATTATTCAGGAGGCCAGTTGTAATGGGGCATCATTCCCTGTGTTTTATTTTTCTTTTAATTGTGGCCTCAATTTTTTTGGTTTCCCTCCAATTTTCAAAGTTCCAATTATTCCCGTTTTCATTATTAAACTATTTTTAAGTCCTGCTTCAATTTCTTTTCACCGCATCGCCACAGGAAACGTTTATGTGTTAGTTTTTACAGGACTACGACTTGGAGGGTAGTTTTGGCCCACAAGATTCAGGTCAACTATAGACTGTAGAACCGTCCCAAGGCGCTATTATCACTAAGTAAGGAGGTCAGGGTTTGTGGTTTGCTGTGAATGTAATCATTGGATGCTGGGTCTGCTTATTCCTTATATGGTAGTGAAGGAAGAGGGACAATTCCATGAACCTTGGCATACATATTCATCGTCATTGCGACTGATCTTTGCACAGGCCGTTAGCTTGGTGTTTCTTGTTTATCATGCATTGTGTAGCATCAGTCTCCACATCGGTTATCGTCCTCCATCACCACGGTTTAATTTTAACTGAGTTGAGTCTGCCTCCCGAGGAAAAAAAGATGAGTAGTTTATAGAACTGTTTACAAGATAATCATTACAAATAAAGATCCGTATTTGATAAACTCCTGCAAAGACTTTCAGTCTAGTTATTTTTAGAGACTCCATTTGGGATTAAAAATTCATTAACCTTTCGCTGTTGAACAAAATAATTTTGGGTCAACATATTTGGCAGGCAATGAGTGTGGGCGACTGAGGCAAAGAAGTGCAAACACATAAACATGATATTTAATCTCAGAACAAAACCTGAATACAAATGATGATTTAAAGTTTCCCAAACCGCATTACTGTGACAATGTTGCGTCGCGACACTTGGCTTTTCGACACCAATCGGAGTTGCTTTATGGTAATTTCCACAGACAATGAGTCGCATAAATGTCAGGTTTTGTGGTAGAGTCTCTGGAAAAAGGACGATTATTATGGGCTGGTGACCTTTGAAAGCCATGCGTGACCTTTGAAATGGAAGATCTGTAGTCACTGAATAACCTCAGTGAGCAAATAGAGTGGTACTTCGCATGAATACTTACACGGAACTGATAAAGTTTAGAGTTGTTACGAAATGTATAAATGGACGATGAATATCTATATTTGCCGGAACTTGTCACACGTCTTTAAAAGCGGATAGCAGGCAGAGGTAAATCCCGTTCATTGTTTCAAGCGGTTAATCTAAGGTATATATAGACAATAAACGCTAGCGATTACGTCCTTTCCATCCTTTCGAATAAATTTAACCCAAGAATTGCCATATTAAAGAATATAATAATAGGGACTTTTCTTTATAGCAGAAAGGGACTATTTTTCCGTATACCACAGCTGTGAGGACGTATCCCACAGATTTGAATCCGTATACCACAGTTATGGCATCTGATAAGTTTCATATAATGTGTGAATATCAGCATTTGCCGGGACTTGTTACCCGCCTAATGGAAACGGTCACAGGGAAGAGACAGATCCGGTTCATTGTTTCAAGCGATCACTCCAAGATAGACATTATTATCCATGCTATACACAGTCCCTATTTAAAATGCATGGGGACCCCGCAAATAACTACCCATTGCTTAGAAATTGTCAGATATCATAACCATGGCTTCAAAGCCATACATACGGAAAGAATAGGGTTTGATCTATTGGAGAAGATGGATAATGAATAAAGCAAACGATGGCTTTGTGGACAGGCAGCTCTGTAAACCACTCAAAGTTGACACTGTAATACACTTGCTGGCATTCATAAATTACTACAAATCAACCTCTCATGGTTTATCTGTCCACAAAACTATCAATCATTTTCTATATAATCGATGGATTTGCCGGTAGGTGGCAATAAACCACTCGAGTTGTAATACACTTGCTGGCGTTCGTACATTACTACACATCAACCTCTCATGGTTTACGGGCATCTGTCCACAAAACCATCAATTATTGTCTATATAATCGATGGTTTTGCAGTTAGGGGGCAATAAACCACTCGAGGTTAACCTTGTAATAAACTTGCTGGTGCTCGTGTATTACTACACATCAACATCTCATGGTATACTATCCATCCTCCATCCATCCATTAAAGGTCAACGTAATAGCTGTTTCCTTTTTGCTCCCTATCCATATCCATATCCCTCATTTAGATATTAGTAAAAGAACTGCTAAAGGTATATCCTACAATTCACGATGGCGCCATTTACATTTGCTTGATTTTCCTATGAAATGTACTGAAAAATAAGGATTTCTTCAATTCTTTCAAAAACAAATATGATGACCTGTAAATTCTAAAACTTGAAATGTGTAGTACTATACATATACATGTACTATATTCTGTGAAAGTTTGAAGAAAATGATACCGGTTTTAATACGTGAAAAGCGACTTTTTCAAATTTCTATATATTCTTTTTTTAAATTATGATAATATTGATCTCTAAATTAAAAAAAAGCAAAGTGCCCCTAGTTTTTAAGTTGGATATACAGTAAGACCCCTCTTCCGGGACACCCCTCTTAAGGGGCCACCCCGCTTTAGGGGACAATTTGCTCGGAACGGAAATTTTTCCCTCTATTAAGAGTTTATTTTAACCCCGCTTAAGGGGAAACCCCGCTTAAGGGGACACCCCGCTTTAGGGGACAGTTTTTCGGTACAGAAATGCTTAAAAACCCCGCTTAAGGGGACAGTTTGGAGGGACATCATATCAAAAACACTGAAAATCCAAGTTTATGGTACCCGTTTGTCTGGGACAGACAGTTGTCGCAAACAGAACAATAGACTGAGCATTCCCGAGCGGGCCCGGGCGGCCGGAGTGTGTTTTTTTCAAGGTAATAACCACATCTCTAGGGGCTCTGGGCGGGCTACAGTGAGTGGGTATTAGTATGAGCGACTTTCGCACCCATTGAAGATAGGGGGTTAGAGGCCCGCTTACAGGTTAGCAGTGGGACTTTGAAGGTGCGGTATTCCGTGAGCCGTTGCGGCTCTGGGCGGCTCACGGTGAGTCTTTTTATAGGGCTGCTGAATTCTCTCAGAAGTTACAGGGGGGGGGGGGGGGGGGGATTGAACGGGGGTGTAAAAAGGAGCAAATTTCACAAGGAATGCATATCCATCTTCAACCTCTTTTATCTATTTATTTTTAATTTTTTATACATTTATATTAATTTTTATTCATTTATATTGTATAATTTATATTTATTTGCTTATTTATTAATAAACCTTTTAACCTAATAACCATCATTTCCTTCTTTTATGTAGGTATTCTCTATTGTATAACCACTGGCATCCTGAAAACCCCACTTAAGGGGACACCCCGCTTAAGGGGACACTTGGCCCGGAACGGAGGGTGTCCCCTTAAGAGGGGTTTTACTGTATGTTCTATAAAGCCCGGTTCCCACTAAGCGATTTTTGGGTATCCAGAGGGCTCCCGTCGGCGACTGTTGGCCAAAATTTTTAGTAATTTGTAGAGTCGCCAAGTGGGAATGCAAAATGGCAAAATCGTCGGCGATTATTGCCCTACCCCTGTTGTTCGGGTTTGAGTCTGCGACTGGATTCACTCTTAAAAGGGCACCAGTCTCTTGGATTCAATTTCAAACATGTTTGAAATATATCAGAACATAGAGTCGCTGACACCCTGCTGTGACCTAGACTGAGTCGCCGACTGTGCGACTGTCGTTTCCTGGCGATTATGCCCGGCAGTAGTCTCAGGGGCAGGAATTGCCAAGTAGGAATGGGCCTTAACCCTTTCCTTACTAATGATGCCACTATGGCATTCCCCAGCCACGGGCGAATGATGCCAAATGGCATCATTTGACATTTTACAATTTAGACCCATAATTCATGAAATAATCAATATTATAACACAATTTTTACACAAAATATGTATTTAGATATAACCAACATAATTATTGAAAAAAATATGAAATGGTTGCCATAATGACAAATATCACGTCACGTGACACCATTGTTGAAATTTGGTGCTCGCCCTTACCAACCATACACATGGACTGGCATCGCCGCCTACACGATGCAGCACAAAATTCGTTCGTAAGGATTGGGTTAACTACCCCCCACAAGGCCAGTCTTAAGGGATTGCAGAAAAATAACAAACATGGTAAAGCTCAGTGGTGTAGTGCACTGATATAGGACGAGGCTGTGGGGTTCCACGTTACCATGGTGACCAGTCATTATCTAGACCCGCCTATCGGATTATGTTGATGGTGTCGTTTCTGCTGTCACGTGACAAAATAACGTGAAATCACGCGAAGTCACGCACTCTTCGTCCCGAGGACCCTCCCTGACTAAGCATATATCTGGTCCGTTTAGCTTGATCCACCGTGTGGTGGTAGGTGCTTGGAGAGTGAAATAATCATTCTGACTCAAGTAAAACGGTAACATGGAATATAATTTTAAAATATAGCAGGCCTATTTAGAATTAATCGCAGACACACAGATTCAAGAGATCATCTGAAAAATTCTGTACACAACTTTGTACGAGGTCTCTGAAAAACGGGTGTAAATATTAGTGTCAGAAAAGAATACGTCCTGTCCATGACTGCAGGGTGTATTGAAGTGAATGTGACTCACGAAAGCTCCCCAGATTTTGGTTCCCGATTATCGTCCCCCGCCATCCGTCACCCAGTATGAGCCTGGCGCCGTGTTGGAGGAGTCCGTGTGGAGGGGAGGCCGGCAGAGTGCCGCGGACAACGAGACGTAAAGGTAGGTACAGGAAACCCCCGCTTCTCGGACACCTCGCTTAAGGGGACACCCCGCTTAAAGGGACACTTACTTGGAAGCGAGCGTGACCCCTTACGCGGGGTTTTACTGTATATGTTCAGTAAACCCCCGCTTCTGGGCACCTCGCTTAAGGGAGCACCCCGCTTAAGGAGATAATTATCTCGGAACAGAAATTGTTATTTAGCTTGTTTTAATCCCGCTTAAGGGGGCACCCCGCTTAAAGGGACACTTTACTTGGACCGGAGCATGTCCCCTTAAGCGGGGTTTTACTGTATATGTTCAGTAAACCCCCGCTTCTGGGCACCTCGCTTAAGGGGACAACCCGCTTAAAGGGTCACTTAACTTGGAAGCGAGCGTGACCCCTTACGCGGGGTTTTACTGTATATGTTCAGTAAATACCCGCTTCTGGGCACCTCGCTCGAGATAATTTTCTCGGAACAGAAATTGTTATTTAGCTTATTTTAATCCCGCTTAAGGGGGCACCCCGCTTAAAGGGACACTTTCCTGGGAACGCAGTGTGTACACTCTTAAGCGAGGTTTTACTGTATATATATGTTCAGTAAGCCCCCGCTTCTGGGCACCCCGTTTAAGTGGACACCCTGCTTAAAGGCCTGTTCCATCAGGACGATGGCATTCACTGCACTGTCGGCCTTGTTCTGGATGCATCGGCAACAATCTTTTATTATTGTATAATTATAAGTGTAATTGATACCAGACCTACTAGCCAACATACAGGGGGGGAATGTAAACACTTCTGAGTGTTTGCTCGTTTTACCTTCAACTTGATATTACTGTTGAACCTAAGTCCCCTTTCATCAATCTCATACACATCATTTTTAATTCTTTTAAATCATTTAATTCGGATAATAATAGTTTAATAAATGACCATTTTCAAAGATTTGAGAAATTCTAGGGCATCCGATAATAATCGGCGATTGTCTGGCTACGGAATCGGCTACCGTCGGTCCAGTGGAACACCCCCTTAAGGCCTATTGTAGTGTATCGGGAGCTCAGTGGACCCCGATTTTAGACCCGGCATCCACTAAGCTCTAAATCGTCCACGATATGCCTTATGCATGGTGTACATAAAAACCGATTACGATACCCGCAGATGTTCATATAGTCTAGATGTTTGTCTACGAAATAGAGGTCTTAGACTGTCTTCAATCTTTGGCATTCTTCGTTGCAGTGCTTCAAGAGGTCTTAAATTCCTATCATACTAGGTGGAGACCTGGCTAATATTATAGCGTCTTAACCCTCAATTGACACACACATTAGTATCAGAATAATCATCGAAACACTCTCACAGTCCACATTGTGGAAATGGCATCCGACCATCGAAGACCATCGAATAGTAAAAAAGAAATTGAGGAATGTTTGGGCTCATTCGCCATTGAGTTTGGTGTGCCCAGTAATATGAACGAGGCGATTGCCGAGTGAATATTCTGAAGCAGTCCAAACTCAATGGTGGATAGGGTCTCAGACCAAGCCCGAATATGTTTCTGATTTTACCATACCCTGAAAATAATATCTGTTTATCACCCGTTGAGTATGAGTTACCAAACTCGCAAGCCTGTTAAGTTAAGTACGAGTTCCTAATGGTAAGCTTAGGGACGTTCATACCAGGCTCAGACACTAGAGTAGCTCACATTACCATGGGTAGATAGTGGGGAAGATGTAGACTTGCTCAAGTCTTTGATTATGAACACCAAATTAAGATAAATCATGTTACAGTGAGACTGGTTGAGGAATCCTGTATCGAGGAGAGGATGGGTAGGGTAGGTGGAGGGATACAGGGTCTGGGGCCAGTCTAGGGAAGATGTACTGGGCGAGTCATTGCGTAAGTAACTCAGAGATGGGTGAAGGGCAGGGCGTTTCATGGGTTGTGGTAATAGGAGAAGCGGGAGAGGTTGTGACATAACAGAGGCCAGGATTAACGTAATGCTGGAAGTATATTGATTGAATGATAACTGGGCCCTTTTCATCAATTAGCGGTGAAGAGCATACAGTCGAACACCTCCCAATGCTGGGCATACATGTTTATCCTACCCCTCATAAAAAACGCCATTGGTTGAATGTATTCGGGTGAGCATGCAGTAAAGTGTTATTTATTGCACAAGGATAACAAATGAATTATTTGAGACAGGGTAGGATAAATACTAAACTGAACTTGAGTTAGTAACGTTAGTGTTTATCATACTTTGGTCAGGTTGGCATATTCACTGCCCTCGGCTAACACCTCGCACACTAAAGCCTATAAGACAGCGACACGACTATTGTGTCCGATCACACCTTTGCCTGACGGATCCGTTGGGCAGAATCGTGCCACTGTACGCACTTCACATGCCCGATTTTAATCGGGTCGGGCATTACTTGCCTTGGGGTAATGACTGACTCTGCCTGACCATAATCGTGTCGCTGTACGCACTTTACCGACTGTTCCCGATTCTGAGTAGTCCGTTTAAATAGCGATGGTTTATATCCCCACATCCTACATCCAAGTATCATACACCGATTTGTAGCGAAGACAGAGGCGATGATAATAAGATAAAATGTATATACCTTACTGGTACATACTCACATACCGCGTTTCTTTCGATAAAAATATTCCACGAGCTCGCAGAGCGAGTGGAATATTTTTATCAAAAGAAACAAAGTATGTGAGTATGTACCAGTAAGGTA